>JBAHVQ010000062.1:171298-230676 GCA_036872915.1 Nanipora kamurai
TGATGCCTCACAAATGTGGGACATTCAAAGTCATTTGCCAGAGCGCTCTAACTGCAAGCAGTGAGCGTGCGCACAATAGTATATATATACACACAAGTATATATATATATATATATATATATATATACTAGTACTCGTGGCCGTACGCCGAATTTTTCTGCAAGGGGGAGGCAGTCGGATATTACAACGAAAAAGCCCATAAAATAAGTTGCCAATGAGGGCGGTTTTTGCGCTTCCTGGAAATTGTTTTTACATTTTACTAACTCACGTTGACCCTGGAGGCACCTGTTGTGGGTTGTTATGGTATCCATACTTAATAATTGCATTTCATATTAAATACCTTCGTGATTTCCAGCAATAAATTGATTGTCAACAATATAAAAAAAAATAAGGACATTTTGTTGCGTGCGTCAGCTGCCTCTGCTATCCCTCGACTACGTATGGCCAACTATGTAATATGTATGTATATATTTATGGTGAAGGAAATTTTCGAGAATCAGAATAATATATTTTAAGACCCAACCTGGACCAGTTGCGAAAAATGCAACTCTAGGGCATCCACAGCTGGGAATCAAAACAGCGACCCTGTTAATTCAGTGCAGTGCCCTACCAACTGAGCTACGAAGGGCGTTGGTAAGAGCATGGCCACGACTTTATTTCTTCATCGATGTTTTATAACGAATTAAAAATGCAAGACTAAGGAAGCTCCATTTATGACACTTTACAACTATCGATAAATTAAAAAAAACCATCTAAATTTCAACAAAAATTTGTAAGGTTGAGACATTTTGGCAAGAAATGCATGTAATTTGTAAGTACAAAATCCTTTTCTGCAAATACATTCATGTAAATAATATAAATGTGATGTTTAAAAACAGGGTTGGACTACTTTCGTGGGCTAAAAAACCGAGCGTTCAAATCTGATAAAGCATGCTCTACAATATTTTTTTAATTGGCTTCTAAAATGGACCTCTTTTTACGCCAATTCATGGAGAAAATTTGATAGTCAATGTTACCTGAGCAACCAAAAATTGATAAGAAAAGCGAGAGGGAACTACATCAAATGTGTACTTTGGACAGTACGGTAATGAACGGTAATGATTTTCCGTTCTGTTTTCCACTTAAAATGTTAATTACTTTTAGAGAAATGTATACGTATGCGTATATGTATATTTACATGTTCACTGTTGTGGTCATTCTTCACTGGTGAACGAACTTTAATTCATCAACATTATGGCAAGACGTCCACGTCAGGTCTATAGTGGAGCGAAACTAATGCTACGGGTTCCGAATCGCAAGGACTCTAACATTCTCCATTTTGAAAATAGTTGCGTAACTAACGTGGTTACACTAAGGTCTCTCTTCAATTACAGCTGACCTAAATGATCAATGCACTCGAATGTATTAAACGGTCTAGGTTCGTATTCTTTACGTAAAATAGTCTACTTAGTTAAATCTCGGTTACATATGAAAAACGCCTGCGGAAAGGGTCCGATAGAAAATTTTTTAAGCGGGCAAAAATTTTAATATAATTTAGAGAGGGAGAAGAAAGAGAGATTGACCGAGAAAATGTACAGTTTTAATTTTAATCAAATATCAGATCTGGTCCATCCAAATGATATTGTAAAATGATTAAATAATTATAACAATTTAAAAATACTTGAAGGAAAAACTGTATGGAAGTAAATGAGTGCTTTTAATCGTAGTTGTCACCCCCGCACTACTTCTTTAGGATATAATGTCGAATACTGCTGATATCACGTCAATTAAGCATGAACCTTTTAAGTATATACAGAATAAGAAGTTTGATGAATTAGACAGATAATTTCATTAATAGTATTGTAGGCTTGTGCGTTGATATTGACAACTTCAATTGTACTTTGAAATTAAATTTTGTCTGCAGGCATCACACGGACAGCTGTAGCACGTATACTGAACTGGATGAGACATAAACATTATGCTGAGGAGACATCTGTACATAAGATTGTTTACTGATTCATACAAGTCTTCCATTCGAAGGTATACTTGCATGCGAACGCTTTTTAACCAGTATATAAGTTATTTTACTGACATGTAACCTGTTTGAATTGGAAGATAAACTTCTTACATCATTTGATAAAAGATTGAATTTATATTCTGACTGTTATGTGTATAGACGAACATATACCTGCTAACTTTTTCGCCATGGTTTTTGCTTCGATTGAACTACAAGAACTTCCTTCATCTGACTGACACTTTTGGCAATCTGCCTGTAGAAGTACGTCTATGGAATATGAATCAGTTCTAGCCATTGTTGATTGTTCCTATGAGAGTCCTTGAACGTAGTGTACCAGAATGCAGATTTCGACATTTAATTTATTTCAAAAATGTCCGAAATCAGCCGGTACATAGAATTGCTTTGTTCGACGACGGAATTCGTGGGGGTGAGGTTGTGTTCGATGTTAATTATGAGGAAATGTCCTAATCCTTTGGGATATTAATGGAAACAAGATTTGGGCCGTAATCTAATTACATATTATCTCGTTTTTACCAATCAATGGCGGGGCGTGTTTATCGCATTACTAAAATTGATTAGCGGCACTTCAGAGGCATCAGCTAAACCAAGGTTAACTTCAACAACAACGTCCCTGCCAAGTTGTTGGCTGAACGGTTGATAGATTTACTTGGGGGCTAACCTTTGAAAACTAACTTTACAGCAAAACCATTTCAAACCTATCCTTTGATTATGTGCAAGCTATTTTCCATAAAAACAGTTTTCAACGTAGCACTGAAACAATGCAGAGATTAATTTAAGCTAATCCCCTGTTCTTATTTTCTGGCTTGTGCTCTCAGGGTAACCCCGGCTGTATTTGAAAACACTTCGTCAACTCTATTATACCTATGACTATATGTAAAGTCTTTAAGTCCTGAAACGTAACAATTATTCATTGAAAGGAAACTGAATCTTTATTTTTCGGAATATACTGTCTGCAGTGATTTATAACGTTGTCGGTTTCTAAATAGAAAAGTCCAACAATGATTGTAAAGCTTAATGAGTAGTTAAGTCAGGAAACATTAGAGGATTTAACTGAATAAATGGACAGATTTAAATTTTATTATCAAAACCAACTGCGAAATCGAGATTTATGAATAGCGCGGCTCTTCATTGATCCGTATTTACATTGTTCTTGGACATAAAATTATGAGTTCCAATGCACAATGTAATGAATTGTTGATTCGCTTACCATAATCCTTAGCGTGCTAAAAGCATGTAACATACGATCAGTGATCTAAGTCTGAATTTAGTTGTGGCAAAAGCGCCGAAATAAATCCACATTTCATTTCCTTGAACAACGTAAGGGGAATTAGTTGGTGATAAGAATGATTGATAGCATTTTAATTGTGCTTCATCCAGACTAGCAAATTTGCTGGGTCTAACATCAGGCATATAGGTTAGCAACAGGCAATTCGCTAAACTTTGTTTACAGAAATGAGAACTAAACTCTACACTTATGAATTACTTCAAGCATTTGACGGAACATGCTATTCAGTCTTATGTACAGATTTCGGTTGCACACGATTCATCGCTTTGGCAACTGCCTTTATCACTTGATCTGAAAAAAAAAACGGATATCACTTTCATCAACATTCTAAGCCTAAAATCAATAAAGGCTCTGAACAAAGCTATCTGGAAAAAGCTGAATAAACAGTCAGAGCTGCACTTTATTGCACTCATGAATCATGTGCAAAGCGAATCACTCGTTTGCGTTACAAACAAGTGTTATCTATAGGCTTTATAAGACTTAAAGTATTGGTCACTTTGTGCGACCGTGCTTACGACGTTGTTGTCAGTTATGTTTAACAATCCTACCAAGAGACTAGAGTGGTCACTCTAATCGCTAAACTGTGGTCTCTTTTGATTGATATGTCGCCAGATGATTCTCTCGGCTATCCGACTGTTTTCTAGAGAAAGAAAATGCAACTAGATCAATACACTGTAAGCTCGATTTACAGCCAGCATATTTAAAATAGACATTGGAATTTAATACGACGAAGGGGTGCGAGATGAGGGTTGATCCTATCCAATATGAAATAGGAAGAGTTTTGAGTTAATTTGAGCGTTAGAATGTTAAGTTGTTAATTTTTTATGTATATGTTGGGCGGCCAACTTGTTTAATAACTTTTGTCCGTGCATTTGACACTAATGTATTAGTGATTGGTTCACTTCAATTTGTCGGTAGTTTTGCCAAGTCATGTTTAGGGAATCCGTGATATCCTAAACTGCTAAATCCTTTGGCTCCCTTCTAGACGTGTATATTGGAAAAGATCTGATTCACCATTAGCAAACATATTCCATTAGGGCTTGACTTAAACAGTATTAAGATTACCGCACATGATTGCCCGCCGAGGCCGATGCGTACAATCGAGTCTCCATAGTCTTCGAGAGATCTTTGCAAAAATTAGCGAGAGAATAGTGTTAGTATCAGCAAAGAAGAAAAATGGAGGATCTTTGTTAATAGCAGAGGCATCTTGCAAAGTTTGATGTAATTTATATAAAACAGGTCTCTAGGACCGAATGAGAAAGAGTTTCGAACCTTCTATGTAAAAACATGAATCTTTTTCAATTAAACTTTAACTCCTGAATGTATGGGGGAAAAATGATGTCGACTTTTGTTAACATTTACTTTTTACTGTGAAAATGAATAGTTAAACTGACCACTTGTCCAAAAAGAAACAAGTGAAATAAGGGGTTGAAAAGGTTTCCAAAAAGAATACTTAAATAAAACTTGAACCAGAGTTTATAATGAGAAGAAATCATCTTTCCGGTGTCTAACAGGTTCGAAAATACTTTCTGAAAGGTGCTTACTGTCTAGTTATAAATGGACGCTGAAAAGAAAGTGTATTTTAAATCTTGGGTCAGTGGCTTCAACCACGAACAAAGGGCCAATATTTCATTGGTATTTCATATCAGAAAGATAAATCTCATTGCTCAATCATAGTGTGTAAATTTACCTATATATTTGGTCATCAAATATCTTAATAAATTCATATCTTTTTTTCAGCTATTTATCTTGGTATAATGCGGGAAAAAAAGATAAATTTACTGATGTAATTTGCAATAGAGCAGATAGAGATCAGGGAATACGGTAGAACTCGTAATGTTTGGAAATTTCTGTTTTCTTGCAAAATAGCAGTTAAGATTTCAAAATTTGAGCTTGGTTGAATATAGGAAGGAAATCCGATTGTTAAACAGCATCCTCCAAATCCGACTTATCGCTACTTTATTATATGCCCGGAAACGCAAGATTCGAATAAAATACAAGTGTTTTGGAAGGACGTCCACAATAGTTGCGTGGGAGACTTTAAATTTATGATTATGTCTTCGGGCTTCGACACAATATGAATATTAAACACATTTTTACAAGGTTTGTAGACACGATTTCTCTTTTCCAGGCTTGGACTGACCATTGTGCCAAACCATGGAAAAAAAAGCTTAGACATTGTTAGTCGTATGGCTTGATCAGCCGATGCCACGATGACCACTCAAAGTCTGCTCTTTTCTAGAATCATACTATGTTTAACATAAAGAGGAAATTTCATTATTATCCTACCGTGTGACAGTCAACCGAAGCACGTGTTGACTCCAGTAGGATTTTACACGTGCACGTCAGTTCGGATTACAGAACCACTGCTCCAGGAGAGTAGGAGAAGGGCTAGGGAGGTTAAAAGTTCTTTCTTCAGCGTGAAGAGTGTCCTTTCCTCTAAATGAAAAGAAAATCACAGATGATAAATATATATGGTTAAATTGTTTGTATTTGAGTTTGTATTTTGTCTGTATTATTAACTTTCCTGGTAATTTCATCCCTGACCACTCACATCTTACACTCAGTGGTCACACTGACATTTATTATTGATTAGCGTTTTTAGATGTAAATAGCGATACGCATTCTTCATCAATGATTTCATCACAACTCATGTATGTATAGACCCAGATAAGTTTATGTAGAATCACTTTGTTAGATGATGTAGCTTTGTGATAAGTCAAAAAATATCACAGTTTTATTACTTCTCGTCTTGGTATTGACTCGAATCGTGAGTTTCGAAGATGACATTATGTCACGAAATTTGTTTTATCTTAACCTCGTTCCACTCGAGCTTGTACTCGCTGCCAATGCCCTAGAACTACTCAAGCAGTTTAACGTGCCAAGTCAACTGGGAACAGTGTTCGAAATTATACACTAAGTGATTATCGTAAGTAAATTATCGGGACAACTTAAAGCTTATTGAGGCGCAACAATGTAAATGTTTCAGGTCTCTTTTAAAATCATCTCCAGGGTAACATCAAGACAGAAGTTCATGATTAACTTCACTGATTATCTTACTCTGTTAGAAATCCCACTTGAGCAAACACATCTTTCGGCAACTCCGAAACGTTAGTTATCCCAACGATAAGTCGTTTTTCGACGATTTATAATGGAATAATGTTGATCAAAAGGCACACACATCAGTCCGTGCAACGTTATTTGTATCACAAATCATCGTTAAAAAGGATTTCTTGATATCTCCTTGATGCTGGTGAATCTTTCGTGCAACACGAGTAACAGTTTTAAAACCGCTCCTTATAACATCGTATTAAAATGGATGAAATAGCGTTGCACTGAAGACCAAATCCTCACGAGTAAACACATGTTAAGTTTGCATGATATTTAGTTTTTGAGTTTATTGTCATTAAACGATCTCATTCTTGAAAGTAACCGCTTAGTATTGCTATTAATAAATTTTATACCACGAAGCCCTTTTATGTGCTAGTCACGTGGATTGTAAGCCGCATTAGCTCTAAACCTCCCCCAGAATTGCCTCTGCAACTAAGAAAATAGATTGTGCATTATCGAGTATCAAACTTTGTTGCAAAAAGCGCAGATTATACTGTTTACAAGAGACTGTGGAGTTCTTTTGAGAGTGAGAAATTCCAGCCAATTAGGTTGTAATTCGATCAAACACAAAGCGTTAATACTTTCAGGAAAAGTATTAATTGATGGTATAGGAGACTTCAGGCTTTGATGGTGTATTATTCTGAGGTATACAAGTAATTCAGTCACGATTACGTAACTTAAGCATTTCACCCTGCAGGGCACTCATAACTCGACACTATCAGATAGAAGAATGTTGACAAAAAAATATTTTCATGGTATTTCTTGGAATTCTTGTGAGTTTTTCTACTTATGAGGCACTGTTAGCTCCATAATTATACATTTTTGTACATAATGTCCTAGCTGAGATATGCGAGTTTGATCTGACCAGACGATGGATAAATGAGAGATTTTAATCTGGGGCATATAAAAATACGACCAACGCTTATCTGCTAGAGTCCACCCAACTAGCCCAATAGGTTGTATATAGTTGCTGCAACAAATGCGTTGCTTGAATTGCAATGTAAATTATATACAAGTTATTATTATTTCTATCATTGTGGAACATTATTGCCCCTAATGATATGAAATAAGATAACATAAACTATTTATTGTAGTAATTGGATTCTTCATAAAAGCAAGAGTCATTTTAAATTTACCCTGTTTTTAGATGTGAAGCCTTGCATGCGAACTTTGTAGTGGAACACTTAAATTGTCATACTTTTGTCCCAGAGTTGTTAAGAGTTTGATTGCAAAATTGACGCCTCCCTCTTTTACACACCTCCCTCCAATACACGCCGCACCAAATTTCCTTAAAAGTTAATACACGCCCCCGGCTTATATTAGAGGAAATACGGTAACTGAGGTTTTCTTGCTAAAAAACTGAAGGCAAAGGCAAATACTTTCCTGTACGGAGCGAGAAAATAAAGTTTATAAGCAATGTATTATAAGCTTTTGGTTAGTTTTCTCTTTCTTTTTTTACAATTCGGTATTTTCGTCTTTAAATGAAATTTTCCTGCAGTGCAAAACAATCCAATAAAAAGTTAGCGTATTGGACATGGCGGTCCAGCATCATAAAATATCGGTCCGATCGGCAACCACTCAGCATATATAATTTTTTGAACGGACCGAAAAACGAATTAAGCCATATAATGATACATTATAATGAAATTTTATACAATATTGTATTAAAAATATAACCTAATGTAATACAATATAATGCAATATAATATAATACACTACAGTAGAATACAATATGACGTGATATGATATGATATAATATATTATAATATAATATAAACTAATATATAAGATAAGATATGACATGAAATGATAAAATATAAGGTATGATATAATGTTATATTTAAAAATTAGATTATGTGTTCAAAATTTGATTTTTTTCAGAAACTGAAAACAAGTTCTTTAAAATTTTCCAGAAATGTTATCAAATTCATCTTGACCGTACCATAATGTCCATTATAAAGCAGCTATTCGGAAATTGCAAATGGTAGGAAAACCTTCAAAAAAGGACAACTGGAGAACATTAGCACTGTAGGTATTATTGAAAAGATAACTGATGAAACGGATGTTAATGAGCTGATCTCAAAAGTGGGATTTGGTGCTTATAAATCGAATACTTTTGTCCCTAAAAGTTAAAAACATAAGGGAAATGTTAAGGCTAAACCGGGGTAAAACAGACAACATAACACAAGCAAAAAAGAATCTTAGTATTCTCTTAAGTCAACTCATAAGCATAAGCTTGTACTTGTGCTAGAGTTTTTTTTACGTGTTTGTGGTTATGTGATATCGGTTTGCCTTATCTTCTGTTTTCTTCTTAAAATTGCGCTTACTTGACTGGTGTGAACCAAGCTTCAAAAACTCATTGATATTCAATAGGTATATTATCCAATTCGTATTTGATTACCTGCAAGGGATTTTATACCAGAAAAAACGTATCTCCACGAAAAGACAGGGGAAGGATTTGAATTCAATCTCGGGGAAAATATTGGGCTAATGATCTAAATAATGGATAGGCACCTTGCAACTCTGAATTTCTATTGAACTGAATTTCTCATTAAGATGAGCACTTTATATAAAAATTCAAACAACGTAAAATTCTATATAAGATTGTCATCATGCTTAATTAGCAAAAATCCTTGAGCGACGTTTTTGAAACACTGACACCACTTATTTTATCACTTTTTTCCATGTCTTCAGGACTACTTTTAAGACATCTTATCGGCAATCTGAAGTTTTATAAGGTTTTGAAATAATATATACATATATATGACTCCCGCTAGTAAAAGCAGGGCTCCGAAGTCTAAAATGTCAAAAGTTTGAAAAATAATATTAAGGTATGAAGAAATGCAGTAAAAAGGGTTGCCAAATTGTTTTAATTATTATGATAAGTTCTTGTCCAATTAAGCCTCTGGGGTGGTGCTTTAATTTATTTTTGCGAAATATAATAATTAACTCGCTCAAAAAAATCACTACTTAAAGTGCAATAACATCCTTCAGAAAATACTTTAATAGCCATAAAATGAAAGTATTGATAAATAGACACGGTAAGGATAAAACAGAAATATTACCATACTTCAAAGAAGTACATAAGATATAGAAGATATGGTTCTAGTAGTTGATGAGCTTTTAGTCTTGATTAATATCGATCTAACTTTGGAGGCGTAAGGTTTTTTGCTCAAATTATGTGAAATTAGCCCTGACTAAATTTCAGCCATCATAAAAACATCATCAAGTTTGCAACTGCGACAGTTTACATTATCAACGTTTTGTGGCCGGTGGCGTACGCCGTGACTATTTTGACTGGGGTGAAGCCGAAACCTGGTGTCGAAATTGAGCCGAAATTGTTAATGTGTTAATTCCACTGACCTCTATAGAACTGGACTGCAGATCTCTGATACTTCTGTATTGCCGAAAGTGTCCTCAATTGACCGGCGCAATCTTGGTCTGTCATCAAATGAGTTCTGAAGAATAATACTACATAAAAAAATTCAGAATTATCTTCCGATATGAAACTTTTAAAAGATGTTCGAACTTAGTTAAATTTTCGGTTAATCGACAAAAGTTTTTAGCTTTCAAAACGTTGTCAACTCACTAAGCTCATATTTCTCTCCAGTTTAGTCCCATACCCCTTTTCCATCTCATGAAACACAGCTTGCATGTAGTTGGTGGAGGAGGGCTTATGACATATCAAAATGGCGGACTTTTAAGAACGTTTTCCAGAGGTTCATCCGCAGTCCAGCTATAAGGAGGTCAGTGGTTTATTCTCCGCAGACCGAGATTCTGGAACTGCGTACGCCAAGTGATATTAAAAGGATTAAAAGTATTGATAATTAGTGATATTATTGTAAAAATTTGTGAAAAGCAAGGGAATTTTTATTTTTCAAACGGTATTACTGACTGTCTTTACCAACGGAGTTCAAGCTAGTTCCGAAAGAATC
Organism: Nanipora kamurai; assembly: GCA_036872915.1. Lineage (NCBI taxonomy): Eukaryota > Metazoa > Cnidaria > Anthozoa > Scleralcyonacea > Helioporidae > Nanipora > Nanipora kamurai. Next base: position 181,647 of record JBAHVQ010000062.1, read on the forward strand.
GTATTCTAATAACCACGTAAGCAAACAGTAGGAGTGTAACACACTTCCACACACTCCCACAAGGTACACCACTGTCTGTGGTACATCACATAAGACTGACTACACAAGTGCTGTGCAATGTCAAAGGCTTTTTATACACAGAAATCATGAAACACATAGGAATGCCTTGAAGAGAGATATTCCATTCGAAGATTTTATAACATTTCGAAAGTGAAGACCATTGTCGATAAACCTATTCAATCCACGTCCCGCTGATCAGTAACATTGACTGACGAACCTATTTGAGCCAGACAATCATCAATAAAAAAATTAATGCACATGCAAGTGTTCACAGGGCATGTTTCTCTGGCTCTTACCGAAACTGTTTAGCTCCTTCCTGTCCGTATAGGTCCTCCGTGACCTATGGAGGCTTTAGTATTTTACTCTGGCTAATGCCAGACGATCTTACTCGTCAAGGGGAAAGTCCTCGGACAGGAAAGAGTTAAAGTACTTTCAAAAACGCATTAATAACTCATGAGGAAAATACAAAGGAAAACCATAACCGTGTTGCATGTTTATATGTGATAAAGGCACGCTCGTTTTTCTTATCGAATTTTCTCGGCTTCGAGAACATTAAATTTCAAACTTTCTTTCGCGAATTAACGTGTTGAATGGTTCGTTTTTAAAGGCATTCAAAAAACTTGTAGGACGTGTTTTATCTGATTTATATCCATTAAATTCCTCATACTCTTCAAGCTTGTCAACTCAGGAAAGTTTTTTGAGCCCCTAACAGGAATCGAACCCGTAACCTTCTAATCACCGGTGAGATGCTCCAACCATTGAGCTTCATGGACTCAGATAGTAGAGCGAAGGTTACTATTTGTATTGGTTTGTAACTGACATGTTTACTGCTAACTGCAGTCTTAATAAATAACGTTCATACGATGCCGTATCGATTTGAAAACGGCTCTAAAATGTCACAAAACACCAATTGTGTTCACACGGTTCCGGATCGAAATTGTATGAAAAGGTCACTTCAACCGGAGCGATTTGAAAACAATTTCTAAACGGTGCGAAATGTAAACGAAACTGTAGCGATGCCACGTGAACACACTTGCCTTCACGCTTTAGTTCCCAACCCCCTCTCATTACGGTTATAAGGCGGTAAACCGAAAATCGAAGAGTCATTGCCAGACAACAGTTGTCGTATGAACACTGCTGAAACCACGATAAATTATGACATATCCGTGTCTTGTTTTTTTTTTTAATTTTTTAATTTGAAATTGTAATTTGCGTTGACAAATTACAATTTCAAATTACGCGCTAAAGTGACCATCTATCTATCATACACAAGGAATGTGACAAAAGAGAAATGGTGCATTTTTACCATATAAACACTCCATCTCACTTTTTTGGACCCTGTTTTGCTGACCTTAAAATAATTATGCCACGTAAACATGATAAGCGTACAACCCTGGTAAATGCGCCGCCCAGCCTCCAATATAAGTACTCCCTTATCATTGAACATTTTAGAGAATATAGTAAATTGGAGGTACTACCAACCAATTTCTGACTACTCTTTTTACATTTCAAGAAAGAAACAGCATTGGATGAATCATAATTGAAATGATACTTAATGCTAACCGTAGGTTAATTATTATATGAACCTTTAAGTATCGGGGAACCTAGAATAAAATGGCAAAAGTGTCTCCTCGATTTCCCATATGGGTTTGCCTTTGTTTTGAGAAGACTTCAACGTTTTGGAAGTTGGTTTGGAATAGATGTCTTTAGGGATTTTGGTTTGTGAACAAATACAAAATGTTTCGACCTCAGACCTCTACTAGTAGAAGAATGGCTATGACAGCGTAGAAAAAGATTGTGAATTTCATATGGAAAAAAACAAGATAAGGGGGGAGAAGGCCCTGGAGGAAGGAAACATTGTGTGATAGAAATCGCTTCACTTGTGTCTTGATTTTTAGCTCATATCTTGAGTTACTCACAAGATGTTTATTTTCGGATTATGTTTTGTCTTATATTTTTTCAAATTGTCGGCTTGCAATGGATTACAGACGCATGTACAACGTTTTTGGCATCAATTTCTTATCTCGTGCCTCGTCCTCGATGGAATCTCTATCGGTATCTCAGTCAAATATTTCTCTGGGCTTGAAGGACAAGATTCCCCAGTTTTCAGAATTGCCCTTGAAACCATTGTCGCATCGTTTAAAACTGAAACATATTCCATACCTGACTGATCCCGTTCGTAGATATACTTCCACTCATCTCTCGCGGCGCCATGCAGAAGAGATTTTGACACGACCGTTCAAATTTTGGCCACTCTCGATCTCCCTTTGTCAGAGTCCATACTTTCGCTCTATCTTGTGGCGAATGGGTACAATCAATCCTAATCTTCGACAACTGAATCCACTGACTGGTCCCATCAAATCAAAATAATTTCACAATTTGATTTTGAATGTAATCGTAATATACCGTACTGATTGTACGCAATATGTACTGCATATATTGAAAAGTCTCTAAGTTAATGTAAATTGCTGTAACACAGTCAAAAAATGAGAAGTCGAAAGGAAAATGCCATAAATTTGCCCACAATCGTGCTACCGAATATTAGAGACGAACTTCGAATACGAAGTTTTTGGATCCAAAATCGTGAGTGTATTCCACCAGAATTCAAATTATTTACCCCTAGAAAACTACTAAAGTATGACCACCGAATAATACATATTATGAGGCCAAAGACAAGTGAACGTTTAGCTGCATGTTTTATACAAACAAACTTAGGGGCGGCCAGATCGTTAATAATTGCGAACCGAAGTTACATGGTAGCTCAAACTGCGACGAAGATAGCAAACATTGTTCCACCAACTTTAATCTGGCTTCTATGAGATTACAATCACAACGCAGACCTGCAGATATGCCAAAGATTTGCCAGAGACCTGTCTAATGGATCTTTGTATTTGTCCATTTTAGAATTCGTTTTTCATTGATGTACCTCTTTCAATGGTAACATAGGATGCGCGAAGTCGAAATCGTCAGTCTTAGGCAAATTCTTCGAATATACTACTAGGATTTGTAACTATACTGATATCTAATAAGAGAGGCAGCACAATTCTGGTGAAATATCGCAATTTTTTCGAAGTGCCTGAAGTGGGCGTTGGTTATTTCCAAGTACGTGTGATCTCGACACCACTTGATAAAAGGTCAGTGTCTATGACCTGACAGGGAGAACTTGGAATGTTAGGTCATCTGGCTACAGTAGTTCAATAAGTCTCTATGTGGACCGAGTAGGAAAGAATTACAAATAGAACGGAGTCCAGCAGATGATCTCTATTAATACATAAATTTTCTTTTTGATTTCGCCTATATGTGCGCAATAAGTATCATTTACCACTTCAGTGATCCTGGCAAGATTTCCACTCTATTTCAGGGTCATTTTCAAATCAAATAATTTTATATATCATTTTTATTTACCACCGTAGCTCTTATCACTTTTAGAACTTCTCATCGTCTGGTTTGTTCTATCTGAAAATCAGTCGGTCTTGTTTACTTAAGTTTTCTCGTTTATTCCTTTGCTTATAAGATCGTCGACTTGATTCTTAACCTTAGTTCTCCTCTAAAAGGCCTTCAATGGCATGTGTTCCGTTTCCACAACATATGACTTTATGACCCAACGCTGAGGAATTAAACTTCAAAATCTTCAAAGTCATTGCTTGCTGATGTGTCCATGTCTAAATCTCTACATGTCTGTTCATAAGTCCCTAAGGAAGACACGAGTGCTCTTCCATCACCAAGGTCTGTACTACTTCAATCCACATTTAGCACCATCTCTTTCGGTTCGTGTAAGTAAGCCAGACGTGTATAGCTCACTAACAGCGTTAAGTGTATCAATCACAACTTGCGGTTTAATCTAAGACAACTTCTTTATTTTCTAACTGGGAAATTGTTCCGTGTAATTTCATTTTACACCTTTGGACAATTTCTGGGGTAGGGTTTATCGCAAGGTGTAGCCTCGTAAATTAAAATATTCGCATAGTACGTGCATTAAAAGCTAGCGTTGAATTTTCTTCATTATAAGTCTATTGTGTTAATACGAAAGGGTAGAGGCGGTACTAATCTCTTGAACGAAACAATCAAATGAAATAAGCAGAAAGGGGTGGGCAACTCAATGGAAAGCAGATGAACGTACTTTAATCTCAAGACCTGATTAAGGAAACACTACAGTGGTAATGGACCGACAGATTACATTGAGGAAATAAACATTAATGCTAGAAGATCAAAATGTGATTGTCTTCAATGCCATCATCAACATGAACATATATCCATGCAACGATGAGAAAATAGAATTATAACCTCCTCGAATCCTCCTCAAATTAAAGGTATCTGGAATCTATCTGAAAGCTAATACTGAGAGTTAAGACCCTTCAACTTATATGTAGCTGCTTACTAAAAGTGCATAAAATACCACAGGTTGAAAAAGATTATTTGCATTCGATTGAGAAATAAAACAAGAAATACCCCCTCAAGATATATGACTTATAAATAGCTATGCTGGACCACGAACTTTTAAATACCCAAATTGTAAACAAGTACAATTCTGTATACAATATTACCATACAGTTACTACATAAGTAAACAAATATACTTCTTCCTAGCTTGCAATATAACATAAAGGCACTAATTTATTAATTTATTTAATAAAGCACCCTTAACATGTTCGGAAGCTGAAAAATTTGTTATATAGATAGATCTACTATAGACCCAACGAAAAGTCTTTGAAGTCAACAACTATTTATATTGGCATTAAAGTCACCACAACAGAAAATTTTTTGGCGGAAACTGCTCATACTCTTAGTTGGAATTTGATCTTCCTGCTGATGAAATATCAACATGCTTTTTATTCATAGTGGTTATCTGCTTTAAAAGTCACTTTACTGATGATATCTTTTGATATAAAAAAGTTGAATAAGTTTTAGCTTGCTGTATTATTAACAATGGTTTTCTTGGTTGATGGCAGCAGAGTTTTCAAGCATAAAGACGTCGTTTTGAAGGAATTTTGCTGCTTAAATTGCGTATAACTTCCTACCTTTTACCTTGTTTATTAACTTTAAAATAATTCTTGGTTTTTACACAGAAGCTTTTCTTTTTTTAATTTTTTTTTTAAAAATGAAAAAAATGCCAGTCTCATCTCTGTGTGAAGTGAAGCTTAAAATTACACTTCTATCCAAATTTGTTTTGTATTACTTGAGTAGCTCAATGTTTAGAGCGTCTCACCGGTCATCAGAATGTTGCCGGTCCTATTCTTGCCTAGGGCTCAGAAATCGTTTTTCTAAGATCCGAAAAACTCGACGAACGTTCGCTGATCGTATTATACATACAATAAAAGCTAATACCAAAAAATAAAGTTTTCAATCACACAGTTACCATGGTAACGAGATTACTGGCCCCAATTGTGATTTTAGTGGGTCAAATGGCTTCACGGTAAAATGAATAACTCAAAAACTAATTGCAGGGAAATAAAGACACTAATCGAATGCGAAAGACCCAAACTATTTCATAAACCTTAAAAACTTTCAGTTTTACTTTTAAAAATTCAATACTTTTCATAATATTCAAAATAAGCACTGCCCTGAAATAATCACAACATAATTAACCAAGCACTCAACAACTTATTTACATTATCTTAGGTTTATAATGTGTGCTTTTATAGAGAAAATCTTAAAGAAATCTTTAAATACTTTTTGAGGTATTCTTTTTAGCTTAACACGAGTAATGGCAAAATCGTTATCCAAAACAATTATGGATAAATTTTTCTTTTTGTTCTAAGCCACCAGAATTTTAAAATGACACCGACAAATGAATAAAAATATTAGAGTTAGAATGCACTCTCATTTTCAAAATTTTGACATGCAATTGGATGAGTTTCGTAACAGCAAAACGTTGCTATGACCGAATATTTTAAGCTACCTCATAAAAAGGTTAAAAAAATATATTTTCTCACAAAATTATGGAAAATAAATCATATCAACGTTAATTATGTTAAGCGATCAAGGCATCCAATAACTGATTTTTTTAATTTTTAAAATTTCTCAAAAAATTCGAGATTTTTGTGGAATACCACCTTCGGGAGCTTTTTGTTGTTCTTTTTATTCAAAGAATATGCGACACTTCATGCGCGTCATTTTGCCAGCCTATATTTCCATAAAATAAATTATAAAAACATATATTTCGTACATAAATAATATGGATGAAGTACGATCGAGTAAAAACACAACTGGACGAGGGAACGGCGTTCTCTAGGATCAAAAATATTTTATTTCGAGCTTTCGATCACAAATCTGTGAACTTCAACGGGAAAAAGGTGAATGGAAAAGGAAGTGTGGTTAACTGTTAGATAACTTTCTATACTTCGAGTAGGATTTAGCAGTTTTAGTATGCATGAATATTATCGAAATTAACTTTCGACTAAAGCCAATCGGTTGAAACGAAAAGACTTTTTTAGATGTTAGCAGTGAAAAAATATTTCTTCGATATTGGTATATTAATCTGAACATTCTTAGTGCTTTTAAGTTGGTTTGCATTTTATTTTGTAAATTTTTTGTTTGTTTTGATTTGTATTGATTTTTTACCTTTGATATATTTTGTTTTCTTTTCTTTTCTTCTGATTTGCTTCCTTCTGTAGGTATGGTCTTTTCTCAGTTTGTTTATTTTACTTTACGTGTTAAGTATTCTTTTTTTTCTTCAGTCCTTTCACATTCTGTCCTGTTCGTCCGATCTAATCCGTTTGGTTCTGTTTTGTGCTGAACTACTTTTCCTGATTTTCGTTTGCATGATGCTTTAAATTTGACTCCATTTGAGGGTTTTAATTCTTTTTTTTCAGTGGCCAACGATTGTTTGTTTGGTTTCTTACTTAGTTTCCTTTATTCTTATTGTTGATTATTTAACCTTAGTTTCTCTTTTCGTACTATTTTCGATTCATCTCTCTCATAATCAAACGTTATTCTCTTTATCCATCGAGTATAAACCGTCAAATGCATAATCCTACACTTCCGTGGTTTACTTACACATGATTATTGGATAAAAATTCGTACACATTAGGAAGATGTGGAGAAAGACGACGTGGTCGGCGATAAGTCTATAATAAATTAAGTTCTTAGGACCGTTATGCAATACCAAGAATGTTATTGACTAATTAAGTATAAGCTACAATTTAGGGAAAACCTAACTTCGTCAGTAGTTCAGGCGTTTATCATAGTGATGGATTGTATAATCTACAAGAGGGTGTCAGACTTATTTACGATCATCTCGAAGAACCGATCAACATTTCTAAGCTGATCTAACATGCACTCAACGGAATATTACCTAACTGATGGCTGATGTCTCGAGTTCCTTATCGTGACGATGAAGTAAAGTGAACATCGCTTGACAATCCGTCAGAGCTAACATCACATCTTTTTACAGTTAAATCATATTTTCTCCAAGTTTTGTCATGAAAAGGGTTTTGAATTAAAATCTCTGTGAGATAATGTGTATATATGTATATATATGAAAGGCATACATTACTAAGAGGTACAATATATTCCGGTATTTTGTAATGAACTTCTAATTTTCATAATATTACCTAGTAATTGAAATTAATCTCGTTAAAAATAAAGTACCGGAAAGAAGTCTACTTCGGTAAATTCATTTGTGCGCTTATCCTTTTTTAAATTCCTATTTATGGCCATCGTGTAAATTGACTATGTGAGGGGGATGACTGAAATTTAATCTCATTATTAGAATTTTTTAAATCTAAGTGTCATAATCCTTTTGGACATCTCTCTCAAGAGCTACCAAGGTCAAGGGAAACTGAATTTAAAGCGTAAAATTGCCAAATTAGTTGAAAAACGTTAAAGCTATTTTTAGCATATCTTCATGTAGTATGAAATTGGACCATTGGATATGTTGAATATATGATTGTCCAGATTTTAATAAGTTTTTTAAATGGACAGTGAAATGTGAATCAAACTTCATTGTCAATGAGCAATGCTGATTTAGCGAGTCATGTGATCGTTAAGGCTGAGATCATCGTTGTTTGATTTTAAATTGTTATATTGAAATCTATTTTACAACTTCTTTCTTATGTACTTATGTAATAAAAGAAATATTTCTTTTAGTTCAGTAATTTTCTACCAGAACAATCAAGCCCATTTTAGTATTAACAAGATATTTGATACTGACGATCGATATCCTTGCAAGTATTAACTGTCTTTTGATAAAGTGTTGGTGGTTAGTTGAATGTTGAGAAGATTCCCTATAGGTTTGCTTTTTTAGAAAATATAATTGGAAAAAATTCTTCATTAAGGAGTATGCCGACTAATAACTGATTCTGATTTTTAAAATTTAAATTAATGATAGCCTTCATATACCTCATGATAATTTTAAGACTGATCATGCCTATCGGAAAATATATAAAAAGATCTGTAACTCATAACTGAAGTGGATGGCCCACCTTGTAAATTTCGTATATGAATATTTTATACAAGTTCCTAAAATCTTAAATATAATTAAATCTTTTTTGAATCCCAACATTTTGTTTAAAGCCTCCAAACTACATTATCTCTTTAAGATCGTAAATTACAGAGATTTACATGATTAAACCATATGGAAAAAATTTTTGGCTAGATTACGCGCGACAACATGCTTCAGAAATATGCTATTTACGCCTAATCAACTCTGCAAAATATACCACTAAGTTAACTTAACTGATCAACGAAAATATGATCGCACGTTTAAATTGAAAAAACGATCGTGTTACTTAAAATTTACAACCTCCAGCCAACTCACTGAGGTCTTCTAAATCTTGGACAAAATATCTAAACACTGACTAACAAGGTAGCTGAATGCCAGCTGAATGGTATTTTAAGGGGGTTTACATGATCTGATTTTAAAAACGGAAAGAAATTACATTAATCAAATCGGATGAAGAAAAATTGGTATAAGATAGATCATTGCTTTCGTGATTGGCAGCACTACAAATTAATGTTTAATTCTTTACTCATTTGCAATGATTTGGGTTGATATTATAGTTGAAGTTATTTCCTAGAAATTGCCTTGACCATTTTTCTTTTCTCGAAGTTCACTGTTAAGACAAGCCTGGATAAAGTCAGTAGTACATTGTTACCAACATTGTTAATATATATTAAATAAATTAAAAATTAAACAAATGAGCAAATGGACGAACGAAAGAATGATTTTAAAGACTTGTACACACTGGACGCGTAATGCGACGCCGTAACCGTTCGCCGAGAAGCGTAGAAATTAACAACATATTATTTCAATGATATCGTTTAAACTGAACGCGTCCAAGTTGCAGCGTTCGCCCAACGCACCCATTGTGAGCGATATCATTAAAATAGTATGGAGATAATTTTCAAGCATTACGGCGTCGAGTTACAACTCCAGTGTGCACAAGCCTTAAGCAGTGAACGCATGAGCGAACGCATGAGCGAACGCATCCGTGGATCAACACACGAATCATCGTACAAACGTATGAATGCACCCAAGAATGCACTGACGTAGTAAAGTACGGACGAAGATATGGATGGATGAATGGAAGTCAGGAGGAAAGAACGAAGAAGCAAATGAATGAATGCACTGACGGAAAGAGGTAGAAAAAAAAACCCAACGATTAAAAGAATGCTCAAAAAAAACCAAATAGGTCGAACATAAGTTGATCAACAAAATCGTCAATCTATCAGTCTATCAATACAAGAATCTATCAGTTCATCAAACTTTCAATCATCAATCGATTAGCCCATCAGCTCTTTAATCCATCAGTTCATCAATCCATGAGTTCAGCAATCCAACAATTCATAAATTCGTTAATCCCTTCAATTCTTCAAACCTTTATCAACCGATTAATCAATAATTAAATCCATCAATCAAATAGTCAGTCTGTCATGAAAAGTTATTTATAGTCTCCAAATTTGAACAGTAGTTTTACAATAATTAAGAATTAAAATACAGTTTAATTTATACTCTATAATACCATTTAAAATACAGTGAAGGAAAGTAATCGTTTCTAACAAAATCCATGGAATAACCACTCTGTTTCTTCCACTTGTTCTAATCAATATTTAAAAGGGGGGCAGGTGGAAATGAATCCATTATCGAAAAATATAGTTATTATGAATTGAAAGTTGAAAATGTACAGCGTCCCAATGTGTTTTGTCACTGACTGTAACTATTTTTCATCTGATCTGCTTAGTCGTCGTACATATAGCTTCCTAAAAGCAAGCTGTAAGTGTGAGTTGGCAATATTACAAAGTAAATAGAGTTTTCTTTTACTAATTTTGACTTTAATGCTTAACGTACCTAACAAGCCTCTTGTCACTGATCCAGAGGTACCTAGCAGCAGAGATTGTATGATCCTTTCAAGCTGGTTGCTTTGCTGGGAATGCCAAAGTTCGCAGCAATACAGCATGTGCGGAAGAACCATACCTTTCTACAGTTTAATGGAAATTTTTGGGTTTAATCCATCATAACGATCAATAGCCCACTAGTTAATAAAGCAATGTCCTCAAAGCCCTTTCCAATATCTGTGTTTACTATTTCTCCGTAATGTCTATCAGCATGTCAAATCACCAACAAATTTCTCCATATTTTCTTCTCCTCAACTTCAACGCCTCTCAGGCACCAATATCCAATTAGTACATATTTACAGGATCTCTTATCTCCAAAGACTAAAATTAATTTTTTGTTAACATAATATATGATTCTCATTTGCTGCCATAAGTATACAGTGCTTCCAATTGGTAATCTATCTATCCACCCAATAATGAAAACTGTTTCCCAAAAAAAAAAATCCCAGTACCAAACGCCTTGTACGATAGTAAAAACCTGGGAAAAAACATAAATGACGAAAAGTTATAATCAAAAATTAAATTTTTCAAGCTCAGAGATAAAAATAAACGACTGGATCAAAATTTTCAAATCTTTAATCCAAATCATCGATATATCTGGACAAGGCCGTTTTTCAGGACGTGAATTGCCCCCTTGTTAAAGAATTCTGTTGACACTTAACCGTGTCAATTTAATTATAATTTAAAGATTTGTTACATCATTTTCATTACTTTCATTATCTTTACTTATTTCTTCTTAAGTTTCACTCTAATCATCACATCCTTAAAATCTGCTCACCTTCTAGAAGTTATCGGGATTTTTTCCGAAAACTTTTCAAATACAATCTGATCATGTAACATAGGCGAAAGCGAAGTAATAATAGCAAATGAAAATATTGTTCGTCGGGTCAGTGCTTGTGTTTGGTGTTTTACACCAAAGTTTTCGGAAGTCGCTTTTTCTTTCTTCGGGTGTCGTGAATGCGCATCATGGCCAGAAATTTGGACATCGTTGAGGCTAAGTATGTGCACTAATTACTAAATTCCAAGATTCAGTATGAAGAAATTAAGAGGATTTGTAAGAAAGATTCTCATGTAAGCGCAAGGCAACAAAACATGTAATCATGTTGCACACATGAATGGTATCTGAAAATAACTAATCGAATATATACTTTGAATTTTAAAGATCAACAACGCACCATCGTTACATAGGAAAGAGTACAGTTAATTTCGTGATATTACTCGGCAATTGTATCGCTCCTGTTAAAAGCTCTGAAAGCTACGATATTTGTCTGTTTCGACAGAACACAGTGCAATAAGCCTAGTTGCACACACCTAAATCTGCTGTGTTAAGGTTAATTCCATCATGAATTCATTCGAATATATCTGAGTTCATAACCGTTCCGCAAAATATTTATTTTGCAAAATAATAAGCCAATGTTTTGAGTTTGTGGTTTTAAATATTCAAACAAATGCTTTCAGACGGGCAGTTTGTTTTAATAATGATCTTCTCAAAGTATGAAGTTTTCACCCTGATTCTTGAAATAGACGTGAATTCAGATCAAGAGCCGTTGTTTATCAAAGCGTTGAATAATTAGAAAAGATATTGAACAAGCACACAGTACCAACTGGAGATCCTTATTCAGCATATTAAGCAGTTTGCCATTTCCTGAGCCTTCGATACCTTGCTGACGGTGTCCTTAATTTTTCTCCATGTACGCGCTAATTAGATATATTCATGGCAGGCAAACCTCCACGAAGACACCTGTTACGAGTTGGTTGAGGATTATGCGGGGATTGAATGCTTTTGAAGATTCCAAAACCAATTCTCGACAATATTGGGCGAACATTTAAAATTACAGGGATTCGACTCACCCGTAAATCTCTTATTGAAAAGTGAACACAAATGTTGTTCATATGGGGGCTTGGAGTATATCAGATGACCAACGAACGTTCGTCAAGCTCATGATCTCAGAAAACTGATGGCTGATCCCTAGACGAGAATCAATCCCGCAACCCTCTGATTACCGGTAAGACGCTCTATATCGTATCGTGGCTTCCACTTAGGCAGCGCATATGACGAACCTGTAACTTAGCTCACCATCTGAGTCTTGGTAGCTCAATGATTAGATCGTATTATCGGTCATCGGAAGGTTGCGGGTTGGATTCCCGTATAGGGCTCAGAAATCGTTTTTCTAAGATCATACGTGAGCATGATGAATGTTCGTTGGTCGTCTGTAAATCTCTTTATTTGACATTCTAACAACGATTACCATCTGATTTTTTTGCTTTTACCCTCGCAAACTGAAAAACCTTTTGCATGACCTGACGTCTTCCTCTGACCGTCCACAACGTCATCGTATCAAGTATTTTTTAAGAGTATTTTAGCTTAAGTATTTTTTTTACTTTTAGTCTGGTCAATCTCATTTACCATCACATAAGTCTACTAAGAACTAAGTAGCATCTCAGCTATATAGTTTATCCAGCTTTTTTTGATGATAGCAATTGTATCTCAAATCGAAAATCGGATCTCCGCAGTTAATTGGCCGCAAATCGAAAAACTAATCCCTTATATTTGAGCGCTAGCCTCACGACTACCAATAAATCTCTGTAAAGAAACTTTTCCTCGAAATCGAGCTTGATGATCGCTTTCGAAATCACAAACGAATCATTTGAACGAAATGTTTGAAAAACAGATGTTTATGAGTTCTAAACGAACTGTTTTTGAATATTTTAAATAAATAAATAAATAAATAAATAAATAAATGGAAATTATTTAGCTACTAGGGTGTTAATTGAAGTGACGAGTAATGTAGATGATAAATCATCTATAGGTAAAACCAAAACTTTTTCATTCTTTCTATGGTTAGGGGGTCTATAGACATGTTCACGCCCTAGCGTTAGACCGCCTAGCTACGCCACTCTATTCCAGTATTGAATATGATCAGTTAAGCTGAAAAATATGACTGAATAGAGATCATCTTACTTTTCGCTTTGATCGATCAAATGATATACCTTGGAAGTCATAATCCGCTTAGGACACAACAGCAAAACGTACAAATATATTTTCTTACTAATCTATCACTGGTATTCACTGCTATCCAAAATGGAAGGTTGAATCGGAGTTGCTTCTCATTCTCCTGACGACCTTTTGCCCTTTAATGCAGATGATATGTATTTTGTTTAGGTCAAGGAAAGCTCCGTCTTTTTTTGTTTTTAGGAGATCAAGTTAGATCATGGTCTCACAAAATATCGTATCCTGTTATCATTTACGTGAGACTAGGATCAATTTTAGGGCCCTCTTAGACGAGATCATGAGATGTCTCATATAAAAATAATTACGAAAAGTGCTGCCTTTAAAATACCTGTGAAAAACCTGTAAATATATTTAGAGCAGTTGAGAATCGCATCCTGTTGCATGCCATCTTTTTTTCGACATCTTAGGGAAAATTATCGGGCCAGAATCAATTAACGCTCATTCCTGGGGTTTCTGCGACAAAAAGTCATAACCATTCCGGCAAATAGGCTTAACTCCTTCCTGTCCGTATAGGTCCTCAGTGACCAATGGAGGCTTTAGTAGATGTATTTTACTCTGGCTAACAGCATACGATTTTACTCGTCAAGGGGAAAGTCCTCGGACAGGAAAAGTGTTTTAAGGCAGTTCTTCTTCTGGCTTTGCTAGATTAAATATTCAAAGAAAGGAGCTTAAACAGTGAGCTGTTTGCCTTCGTAATTACCTAGGTGCATGAAAGTCTCTGTTGATCAGAGTTTTTACTAATAAACAAAGAGAAAATTTTTGCATGAGTTCGAAAGGGTTGAGCAATTAAGAATCATATGCTGGCTGTGAATCAAGTAGCAAGAAGTGTTTGTATAATCATCACACAGTTGAATGAATCCTATGGAAAAATGTTTCATACCCTTCAGTCAATTCAATTTAAAAATAGAAAATAAATATCTGCCATTCTTCGTGAGCTTATGTTTATATTCCCAGCGTCCTTAATGCATGTGTTGGTAAAAGGCGTAATACATGAGTCATGGCAACTGGCGTAATGAGAAACAGTGTAATCATCGTGAAGTGCGTAATTTATGGTTCACAGTTGAATAGTGATATTCCCAGTGCTCTCTTTTGTAGACGTGTCGATGATAGAGCTGAGTAAACAGAGTTCTGGTGTTGATTTTTGATAGTGATATTGAAACATCAAGATTGCAACATGTCAGGGGATCGGTAAGAACTAAGAAGTTAAAAACGTTGTACTCGTTTACATTAAATAAATATGTGTTTATATTTGCGAAGATCGTGTTTATACCCTATGTTTAGTACACTGTTATTTTGACGATTACACTGTTTGTCATTTCGCCCTTACTAATTAGCTATTACGATTTTTCCTAACACGCTACCTTGATTACTTTTTAATTGTCTTCATCGTGGTCACCATCTTTCTCAGGCCGTTATCTATTTGCCAGGTAGACCAATCAAAGGGATAAATCTCAGGCAACACATATCTAATTTTCAAAATTTTTGGTAGGACAGAATTATAATTCTAAAATCCAATAAGTTTACTGCAAAAAATCTCACTTGACAATCTCCTGATATTATAATATGTTATTCTTCAGTGAAAAATATCTCCTGGTACTAATTTTCACCAAAGTTCACCGTAGAAAACCTAAGATAATGTGTCTTAATTATGATAATCATGAAAATATACCAATGCTCTATTGCTATTGTTACCATGGTAACACATATGACACTTCTTTAACAGTTAGGTGAACTCTTTCTCGAACTTACAATTATTTTAAAGATAGAAATGTCCATAAACGAAGACCCAACTAGTAAAAATGGAAACTGTGGGGAGCCACCTTTAAGCTACTCACGTTTATCATTATTTCTTTCCCAATTTTGTTTTCAACGAAAACTTTTTGGAATATTCACTTTCAACGAGCAAATGTTAACAAAACCATTCTCACAATTACAACGATGAATTTTACGATCAAGACCTGTATTAGATGTGTCTTTTCGAGTTTTCCAAACCATTAATCATTTCGGGTATTTATCTACATGAATCCTCAGATGCCTTGACGTTTTCAAAAACAATTGCAACAAAAAACTTCGGAGGGACACAGAAGTGCCAAGAATACCAATCACAGCAATTCACCCGGTTGTTGTACAAATATCCCAAGAATCTGAGCTCTTGACTCACCACAGTATGTTCAGCAAGATACAATAAAGCATTTAATAGTTTCAAATTGCAATTTTTGATAACTAATCAAAACAAATGAAATCATTTACGGGGGCCAATTGCAGAAACGGAGATTATTGTAATCGTTAGTTACACCATATTAAAATTCCTTGGTGTAATGCGAAAATACTGACAATGGTACCAACAACCAAGCAATGTCATTTCTGAACGACTAGAGGACGTTCGTCAAGCTCGTTTACTCAGAAAAATGATTTCTGAGTCCTAGACGGAAATCGAACCCGCAACCTTCAGATGACCGGTGAGACGCTCTAACCATTGAGCCACTTCGACTCAAATGGCCAGCTAGGCTGCAGGTTCGTCATATGTACTGCCTAAGCGGAAGTCACGAAATGATAATAATGATCGAATACTTAAACACTGAACAGAAAGTCTGCTCGTGTGGGATTATGGTAAATATCAGAACGACTAGAGGACGTTCGTCAAGCTTCTGTTCAGTGTTTAAGTAATGTCATTTCCGTCAAAGATCAAATGCTGGTATAGATCATTGTATGGTAGGTTAGACATTATACTACGATGAGCTCATTGAGTGCCGCTTAGCGCCGGTAAGTATCCTGGACTTACGAAAAATTTTATTTTTGTTTTTGTTTACTGAACACATTTCATGTGGTTTTTGTATTACCTAAAGCAATAATTGCCTCAATGACCTTTGGAAAGTGATAGATATACACTCCTCTTATTATTATTAAATGTCCTTCACTATTCACATGAACGCTAGTGAATAACTGTCAAATATCTGCTCGGCGAGTTTTCACAAAAAATCATAATCGAAGGATCTAAGGGTACAAAGCGAGGCCTTGGAGCGGTGGTTGGTTGATTAGACGACTGAGGTTTGGAGCTCATAGAAATAGTTTGGTTCCCCCCTCAACCCCACCAACTTCAAACATTGACTCCAAGTTGATGCGTAAGTTATCAATTGACTTGGAACAATTAGAGTTGTCGAAATTTTACTGGGATAACTTAATAATTAATTACTGAGGCATCTTCATGAAATCCCATTTTTCTCTCTATGTCTTACATCGACGATATTAGCTTCTTTCGACTGCCATCGAAAACAGAAAACAGTGTCAGTGAATAAGGTTTTGCCATAGTGGTATTTTCCAATGTAAGAGATCAGATGAAAGAAAATTCGATATCTTTAGACTTTAATTCATCAGCTGCTTTATCCGGTTTTCTATCGATACTGATCTGTTCAGTGGGATGGTACTACATTAATCCGGCTTGAAAGGAGCAAAATCGAGTAATCTTCTTCGATCTCTCTAAACGTGGCTTGCCGGCGGTGTCTCCAAATATGGATACAGTCTGCCAGAACAATCTGCAAGAGATTTTCTGATGAAACGCAGGGAAAGTGACGACGAGATAACGTTATTGTGATAAAGAAAATGGAAGTTTGTAATGTTTTACACGTGTTTGGTGGATCACTTCGTTCAGTAAAGTTTTTTAATCGTCTTTCATTAAACATTATTGTCGAGTTATCGTGCATTAATAGTATTATTGGGCGTTATAGTTTTAAGGGCGGTGAAATAGGGGAGCTTGGGGCGGATATTGTTCCCTACTACTTTTCACAAGAAGGCTAAGCCTTCCCTTATTTTTAGACTAAAAATGTGCTTGTTAACTTGCACGAACAGTACGAAGGTACTGTGCTTTACGATTTTAAATGCATATACTTCTCAAGCTCGTAAATTCAAAAATGTTTTCTGGGCCCTTGACGGAATCAAGCCCGTGACCTTCTGCTGACTTACTCGTTGGTCAGGTGTTGGTTTATTAGAGGAGTACACTGCTGGACTATATCAACGATTTAAGTTGGATAAGGTGTTTTATTCAGTTCTCTGTGTAGAATGATTCTTTTGGCTCGCCAGCAAATTATTCTAAACACAAACAGAAACGGTTAAAAGAATTGTTTGCTGCAACAACATTATCAAGTAGCCGCTGACGTTTCTAGGGAAGGCCCACCTTACATTTCACTGTGATGAAGGGCCTTCACTCGAAACGCCAGATGCTTATTGATGTTTTTTGGCAGAAAACAACCCTTTGACAGTTTCTGTTTGAGGAAAAACTACCGATGCAGCACTCAGTTTACTTTCTAAACACAGGCTGCCAACTTTAAAATATTGCAACTGGTACACTACAGTTGTAGAATGGACCGTCCCTGTTTTCTTCAGTTTTCCTCAACGGCGTAGATGAAATACCTTATCTGACTGAAAGCGTTGCTGTAGTGAAGAGAAAGAGAAATGGGATTTAATTAAGCAGATCATTAATTATTGTCCAGAAAACAGCTCAGCTGCCATTAGTGCTGAAAATGCATGCTAAGTATTTCGAGGCTTTGAAAATGAAACTGTCAATTTGCGAGCCAGACGTTATGCCTTGTATATATTGCTTCGTGGTCGTTACTTAAATTTATCCATTATCTTTTGATTTATAACGCCCACGAATGCAGGTTCCAGAACGAATATTCTATCTTCGCTAAAGGACGTGTTGTCAAATTCCAGACATTATTTATGATCTCTGATATTATAGTTCTCCCAGCCGTTTCTGACAAGAGGTAGATAAAGTATGTACATGTGTATAAGTCGTTTAGGTAACTGCTGGGTGTTCTTAATATTCTACCACAGTTTATGGCTTAGGTTTGTTTCAGCTTTGCGGTGTCTGATCGGGTCCGTTTCCTTCCTGGCCACGTAATGACTCAAGGTTTTCAGCTGTTTGATTGTAATGCTTATTCGACATAACAGCTTGCCAATGTTATCGAAGTTAGCTAGTCTTATTGGTGAGAACTTTGATTATTGCGAATTCGGTAATTTTTGCATTTATTTCCCTTGCATTATTAACAACTTAGTGGTTCAAAATATATTGATTTATTCAATAGCTGAACGATTCAATAATATAGCCTGCAAACGCTGAGCATCATTATTTCAAAAAATTACATTCAAAATTCTATAGCTACGTCACTGAACCGTTCAGACCATGTAAATTGAACATACGTAGTAATTAGTTAACTCAAGTAATGCCCAACATTCAAGCAAAGAAACCAAAGGTAAGGGTAATATCACAGGGGACAATTTTACTGACAATTGTTAGAGGAACAATTTTGCACTATAAAAGTCTAAAACTGCAGCATGTGCGAATAATTTTAAATGTTACCTATTTTCTTACTCTAACCAGTGTAACAGCTCCTGTAATCGAGGTTATACAGCACCTTGTAGATGTATATACCAAATTGTTTCTCAAACTTTGCATTTAATGAACATTGTCTGTGATCACTTACAGATGTATACAGGCTTGATTTGTTGATATAAACAGCTAGTTTTTAAGACCAAGCGAATAAGCTAATCAGAACACCTGTTACATCCAGTAAATAACAAACTAAACAAACAACCTCTTTTAAAACAAAATGACTTTAGAAAATTGGTCTTAGGAGAAGAAAGACGTATAGAAGAAAATAAAACGTCATTTTCATGGTAAGTATTGTTGATCATTTGAAAAAGTATTTTCTTTCCTTTTTCCCCTTTCTTTTCAACATATGGTCAAATCTGGTATCTCAGAATCGCTTAATGGATTGTATGAAATTTGAATTGGTGCACCAACAAAGTCGTGTGTTTAACATACCAAAGTTAGTAAGAACTTAATATCCAAAGATAATAATATCTCAAACTTTACTGCAATCGAAGGAATACCTGTTGTCTTTAACACCTATTGTATCTCAATACTGGATGGTAATTTTGACCAATCTAGAAGATAAATAAGTCCCACATGGAGGCATCTGGATACAGATCATTGTTGGCGGTCGTTATGGTATCAACAGCTGTTGAAAATTTAAAAATTTTGATTAAAGACGATAAGAAAATAAGCTGCACAAGGTATTGTAGAGCCCATCTGTTCTAAAGACGACTATAGCAGATCGCCAAGTTTATATTAAAACGGTATTTCTTGAAAAATCTACGGTTCTTTTCAAAATAACAACAAACAGCAAAAGCTAGTGACCTAGAGACTGAGATATTCGGCGGGAATCTTTTCCAATTAACTTGCATATTAACATGATGATCGTAATGTCATCAAAAACAGTCCCTCCTCTCAATTTAAGACCAACGGTGATTTAATATTTACCTAAATCGGCTTATTTGAAGTTCAAACTATAGCAAATTTACACGATAGCCACTGATGGATTATTAGCACTTGAAAACATTACTAGTGTATATTCATACACAATAAGTTGAAATAATACCCCTTTTGAAGGATTCATATCAATCTAGCGATAAAGAGTTGGTAATCAGACAGTTAATGAACACGCGTCCAATGATTTAAAGAGATTTCTCAGATGACATTTGAAATTTCTTGAGCAGTGAGTCTGCCTTACCAATAGATAAACGACAAACAAGGGCAGATAGCTTTTATGTATTACTCTTACTTTAGTACCTATATGATATTTGTCACGAACAAGGCCGGCGGAACCGGGGGAGTACCGGAGGAAGAGCTCCTCAATTTTTTTCAATCGGTAAAAGACTCCTTTTTATGGAATGAAAGTGACTATTTCTAGAATAAACTTATCATTTTCTTGGAAGAAGACGCACGTATACTGAAAAAACATTCCCCATTTAGCAGAGGAAAAACAATGTTGTTGAAACAGAGTAAAAACAGAGTAAATATAAGGTGACAAAAATTGGTGTTTTAATCAGATAGATTGCTTGTGAAATATTAAAATATTATGTTATCAGCTTGGTTGGCTTTAAATAACGCAATTCCTAATCAAAAAAACCCGAAACTTATTCAGTAAGTTTGCAACCTTATTGCCAAGACTTTTAAAATAGATCATTTTTTTTCTAATCACTGTATGAAACATGACGTTATTCTTATTTTAAACCTGCTAGCTAGTAATTCACGATTTATTTCAAACTGCATTTGCTGCCACTTCCTTGAGTTGTAAAAAAAATTCTGGAGTGATGTAAATGGAAATTACTGGAGTAGTCAGTTTTATTTATTATTTGTTTTATTTCATTTATATCAAATTATTTATGGCGTACTGTATTTCTATTAAAGAAGTAAACAAGTTCAGATGGAATAAAACAGATTTCGTTTATCAAAAGATTTTCCTCAGTTAACAAAAAATGAGTCTCATTAAGTTTAAAACATTTTTGCTTTCGTTTCCTTTTGTGCCTGTGTATCATGAGTACTGTATCATCTATTTCTTCCTTCTCACGGGAGGCTTCCTTAAATACTCCTTTGAACCATGTTTGACCTGATGCATTTCCCGTTGTCTTCTTACGGCAGTCGCGCTGTCTTAACCATCTTACAGCACAAGGCCTCGGATCCCACTCTTCCAGAGTTGGCGTGTTGAAGTGAGCCTACAGATAAACGTTTTGGGTTTGAACGTCAACGCGATTCCGCAGGGACAATTTCAGGAGGTTGCAATCACTTATTTACCTCTTAACATCACAGAAGCTAGTGGCCAGGGTTTTGCTGCCCATATTCTTGCAAAAGCTGTAAGAGTAGGAAACATCTGCCGAGTTTTTGAAAGATGTTGCAGCAGTTGTGGTATTAAGCTTCTTTAGGGTACTTCGTTCTTGAGAAGTTACTATGCTATTGAATTTCATCGCCAGTTCCATCATATATAATTCACATGTTTTAAGATTTGTTTTATTTTGTTTGAGTTGCAATTTTTCCTTAGAATAATCCCTGTAGTAATTCTAAGGCTTTTCACAATTTTCTGTTTCGAAATCATGAACGTTCTCTTTTTAGGTATGTTTGCCCCGCCAGCTCACCCGCCCTCCACTTTTGAAGAACTTCTGCGGTCAGGAAAAATTAGAATGACTATAGAATGTACCGCATCAGTACAAGCCTGCAGACAGGCTCCTTTCTTTGGAAAGAACTTAAAGGATCCTTCTTCAACCCCTTCCCATCTCAATTGCGTTTGCATGGATCATAGGAAGTTTAACTGATGAATTTTATATGCCTTGCCAGCATATTTCGACTGCAGCAGATCGAGTTCGGGAGCTGATTAAAAGGTTCTTTGACTTACACGACAGATTCTAATTTAACAGCAGACTCAAACGTACTCACTGTTTCAAGAAGAAATTACATTTCATTTCGTCTCTCTTTACCTCATTTCACTTCGTCGCTTTCCACTTTACGGTAATTTACTCCTCTTCATTTTACTTTATTTTACTTTACTTCACTTTACTGCACTTGATTTATTGTTTTCACTTCACATCAATTCACTTCTCCTCTTCACTTAATTTCAGTTCACTAACTTCACTTGGCTTTATTTCATGTCAGATCATGTCACTCCACTTCATATCACTTCATATCCCCGCTTCACTTCAATACACCTCTCTTTCTCGCTTCACCTATTCACTTCACGTCTTCATTTGAGCTCACTTCGTTTCAATTCACTTAATTGAATTCATGCCATTTCACTCTCATTTACTTCACGTAGTTTCCCGTAATTAAAGTATTTCAAGGTCACTTTAATTGATGATCTGCTTACGAGAACTAAAATGTCATTGTGGAGGTGAACTTTTTCCGCGAGCGCCCCTTAAAGCGTTCGAGAAAAAGCTAAAAAGGTAGCTATGAGAACTAATTATACTGTATTAAAGCATTCGAAAAAAAGATAAAAAGGTAGCTACGAGAACAAATTATACTGTAATTATGATAGAACAATAGAGAACTGCGTCGGCAGTATTGAAGAAATTGTAGATAACCAAAAGAGCTGGGAAACTGCCGGAACTTAATTGTGAAGAAACTGACGTTTCGAGCGAAGGCCCTTCTTCGGGATGAAACGTTAAGTTTCGCTCTAACGAAGGGCCTTTGCTCGAAACGTCAATTTCTTCACACTTAAGTTCCGGCAGTTTCCCAGCCCTTTTGGTTATATGTTGTAACTAGTTATTTGTACAACATAAAAAGAGAGGGAGCACAGCAGAAATGTTTTCTTTGCCTTCAGATATATTGCAGATAGGCTGACATGTAAATGGAGATCTTACTCATTTATCTTACGTCGCCGACCGTCGGGGCTCATTCATTTTAAACCATACCTGTCAAGTTATCAACTTATATTGTACCTTTGCGATATACTGGCTTAAACATTTCCGAAATTAAGGAAAATAGCATGGATATTGAAAGCATGTTTTGTCCAACATGGCATGTACTCACTTCAGTGAATGTTATAGGGAGACACCTGCAAGTGGATCAGCGGGATCGAGGTGTCGTTCCTGAAACATTAAAACGATATCAATCATCATTTATGGTATGTCAACAGGTATTTGACAGTTTTGCTGTGGACTGCTTCACATTAGGGAAAAATTATTCCTGGTTGTTGAAGGAATGCACCGTGCACAACATTGTTTGGAGTTATAATTATCAATACGCTAAAAGTAAAAGCTGCAGTAAGTCAAAACAATAAGCTGTTTTCTTTTTTTTGAAAAAAGAGAATTTATACGTATGATAAATTTTACTCTGATAAAAGCTTTTTGAGATGAAGGAATGTGATCAGGTAGCTGATGAACGTTATTAAAAAAAACACGAATTTATTGATATGCGCATTCCTACTCTACAACCGACAAGAATTTACTGCAACACAAACTAGTCAAAGTAAGAACATTATCAGATTTTGGAACACTCAGTAATACTGTAGTCTGAACGAAATAATCACCTACTTTCAAAATTAGCGAGCGTCTACTGTATCCCTTAGGCACAAATCACCTTGGACGATATTCAGTTATTTATGCTATGTCCAGTCTCGCATAAGAGATATTTTATGAGGATTATATAAGATTAACACTCGTGCGCCAATAAACAAGGCATTGAAATATCTTGAATATATTTATCAATTGTAATCCTTAGATCCTAGTCTAGACGTTTCAACGCTACGACGGTATTATAATGGTAAGCAGAGCTCCGTTTCGAATTACTTCGGGTTCAGGCATGCAAGTAAGACTGAGAAAAATTGGGGGTTTTTTACGACAACTTTTTGGTGCAGAAGTGGGAAAATATACTTGATAAATAGTTATAAGAAAAGGGAAGCCCATACTGAAATACGAGCTCTGTTTGAATTGTAGAAACATCGTAGTAAACTATCTTCGTTTCAGGTCAGCAGATGCTGCTACAGAATAACTGCTGACGTCTTTGTTTCCTAAAACATGGTTTAATATTGGGCCTGAATAAACTCTGTGAAAGCCGTGTTGACCAGAATTTAGCTAATTAAATGAAACTTTCATTAAGATATTTTCGGTACTTGAAACCAAGTTGTAAACAACAAATAAACTAAGATATTTCATTTAGTAAGTAGTCTACGTATCACTAGGAATTTAAAATTTTGCAAGCAATCAATGGAATCGTTTAGTTTTCATAAAAAAAGATTGTAATGAATACTTTGACAACTAAGGAGAAGTGAGACGTGAATCATTAATCTCAGTTAACTGATAACGTCCAGATTCGTTTACCGATTGGTTTTTATCCTTTCCGACAGACCTATGGATGAAGCTGTTGAGAAAATTCTAAAAGGATGGACCCTGGTTAACGAGGCTTCATGATGGCCGTAAACTCATCTTATTCCATTGAAAATTTGCTGAAATCGTCTGCCAAACCTTCCGAGGAGATAGATTTACCAACAACATCAAAAAGGGCCTTAAACTTAGCGGGAAAACTTGCAGGTAAGCTGCGGTTACTTTCTTCACTCAATTCACCAAGTTAATTTAATCTGATAACTTTCATCTCTGCAGTATGTATCTTTGTTCGCATATTTAAAGAATATCCTAAAATTAAAAGTTCAGTGATGTTACGTAAATAAATTCAGTGTAAACTTTAATCTTTGAGCTTTCAGTGCTAGTACACAATAGTGTAATGACGAAATCTGTAAATAGTTACTCAATTACTAAATCCAACAAATCCGGTATTGACAAGAAGCATACATATCAAACGAAAGTCTCTCTCTAAACGCGTAAAATTTCTCACTTGATATGAACAATGACTCGGTGCGCACTGTCTCTGTGTGACTCTAAGACATCTCTTACACCTCCGCAAAACACTGAAAGTCTTTGGGCATAGGCACTGTAATGATAATTAGAGCAGGAATATTAAAAAACAAGGTCCTCCCGACTTACCGGAAATGGTCGGCAATGCGGTTGATATCTCACATTTCTCAAAATGATTTATGATCTTTATGCACTAAAACAGACAATAAAATAAAAATATTCAAATTCTAGAAAATGAAACTCTTTTCCTGGTAACTTACTGAAGAAAGTTTTACTGAATTTGTTCAGTTGTTGAGGAACCGTACACCATCAGAATGTCAGACAAAAAAGCACACAAAGGGATTTGGGGTAACACATGGGCTTGGTACAATTTTATGGATCTAGAGAGACAGAATTACTTAATGAATGAAAGATGATGTATTATAAATCATTCTAGTGGAATAATTTTTTGACATTTTTTGCCCATTATTGTTAATCGGAAATAGACTGTGACTGCAGTTCACCTTTTGGCAGTAGGTGATAAGATCAAATGAAAGTATTTTATTACATGTAAGAGATAAATACCGAGAAATACGTTCGAGGTATTTATCTAACTTAGTTCATGATGATTACCTCAACCGAGGTAACTTAGTGATTTTAAGAACCGCGGTACATCATAGAAAACCGAGGTGATCGTGAACATACACGTTAAATACCCTACATATTGGGAAAACAAATTCAAACGTTGTTTAAATAACTACATTATTGTGATTTTGACAAATGTCTCTCTTTTCAAGTTTGCTTTACTAGTTAGTTATAGTCAAATGCACTTATTTAGATAAATCCTTTCAGTTTGTTCATTAACTTCAATGTGAACCATCCAGAACAATGTTACGGAATGTGTTCAAGTAATGGTCTGCAAACTTCTTCTTTATTGAAATTCTTTGGGAAATGATCCCAAACTAGGTAGCGATATTTTTCAGCACCTATAATTTTAATAAAATTAGTCCTACGAATTGAGCTTGATCCAGCCGAAAACTGATCCAGCTGGACTACCTAAGGTGCCATTGTATGTATGATATATGTGTAAAAGCTGATTTATGCGATTCTGGTCTAATCTTTACTGAAGCTGCACAGATGTTTGTGTAAGATGTCTCACTTCATTTGTTTACACAGTAGTTATTTTACTTCTTGTGAAGACGTTGTGAATTAAAGGAGGTGTGTAGAGACGTACAAATACTTTCATGCTTGGTGTTAGGAATCACAAGCACAACAAGGATGATTGAAAACGTAGTCAATCCATATACGGTCTGGAAACTCTGCGAAAGTCTGCGTTCTTTCTTTTTGTTCACCCTTATACAAACGTGTGGACGGTGAGAACAATGTTTTTTTGGAATAATAAAGCAATCATCCAACGACAGCGTTCGGGATCAATCCCTCAACCGTGCTGTTTAAATATAAATAAGCGTAAAACAAAAGATTTGTGGACGGTGAGGACTGTACCAATATAAAATCAAAGCTCGTTATAAGCGCTTTGAAATTTGCGGAGTTTCCAGACCTTATCTCAACTGATTATGCTGAAAAGGGGGGAAGTCAAAAACTTTGATTTGCTCCACTTATTGGAAGAAGGCAGAGTGACTTTTTGAAAAATAATTTCCATCCAAGACCCTGAAAACACTAAAAGAAGCATTTCCACATTGAAATATTGCAAAAAGGGACCATTTTCTGAATAAAAAATGCAGTATTTAGTGGGAAAAAGAATTTATCACACCAATGGGAGGGCAATCTTCCCAAAACCCCTCCCGATTGTGCCACAGTTAGCAATGTTTTATTACTGTAAATATACGAATATACTGAGTATACGGTTGCAAAATCGGTGGTGATTCACTTGTATCACGAACTCGTAAGAATTTTCAAAATTGTTTTTAAATGAAAATGTAACATTCCCAGGAAATTGAACTCATGTTCAAGTCATATATTTAATATATTTAAATATAAGTTTAAGCTCCATCATTTTCACTTCGATTCAAATGCAACTTAGCTAAGTTAAATATACACAGGCGCCATTATACATATTCCCGCTGCAATGGTTGAGGTACAATCAGTCATGTGGATCGGCAGGAAACTTTCTGCAAAAGTTGAATCAGGCATTATAACTGTATATATATATATATATATATTGCATTATATTAAGACTGCAATCACGAAAAGGTCAGTCTTACTGTCTAGATTCTCCGCTGTTGTTTCAGTCGAAGCCCATCTGCTTTTTTCTTCTTCACTATCCAAATTACTCGCATTTGTTATAGAAAGGAATTGTGACATTGTTCAGTCCAATCAATGTTAAGATTTTAACTTCAACACATCCAGTGCTCTTAATATTTAGGACATCAGTTTGGAGATCGACATCATCACACGGCCATACTAAAACAATAGCTAACTCGGTAACTTGATTTTTAATTGCACTGTCACGAATAAGATGGTTGGTGTTTTCTGGTAAAACGACGATCAATTCCATGCTTTCGGAGTGCTGTTTGATGTCTCTATCCCATCACCTTTCAATTCCATTTCCGTTTTCATACCATCTCCATAACAACCCTCATTGCTGCACACGTGTCTTCACCATGTCTCCTTGACACCATGGTTTTTGAAGCATGTAAATTAGGCACCTTAAGACGTCATATTCTCCACAAGAACTAAATGAAACTCATAAAATTAAGAATATCGCTTGATATAAACGGTAGAGATTCGGCAGACTTTGCATATTATGGTAATAAATGAATTACGGTTCAATGACCAATTTTCATTGTTGCCGCGGAAACCAATCGGTTTCAGACCCCTTTAAACTTGTTTTAAAATAGAAACATTTAAACTTGTGAACTGGGTTTGCACACTGCGATTAATCGAACTAATTTCTGGCTCTAGATGTTAAGTTGAGAAACAGTCAACAGGACGCTCCTTGAGCTCAAATCAGCTTGTTTTTTTAATTACCACCTAAACCAGAAATGAGTAAGAACACAACTGGAGGAACGATTTTTTTCATCGTAGTACTCGTGTACGAACGCTACTCCAAACACAGTCCCTCAATTTTAAAATGTCACATCGAAAGCAAACATTGCAATCACTAGTGTGATCAAGTCAGTGACATTAAATAATTGCAGTGACGTTCTTCTTTCTTGAGTTATGGCCCTGTTACACGCCGCAATTATTTGTGCAACTTGTCTGGCAGGGGCGTTACGCGCAAGTTGCATGAAAAATTACTGCGTGTAAAACCCCGAACAGCAGTAATAAATGTTGAGAGACAAGTTGTTGAAATTGTTCCACCAAGTAGAGTTCGGTTATACTTTCAGTATACAACGATTACACCATCCCTTTTTAGAGTTGCGTCGTGTAACACCCTCTTTACCAACGATCTTGCAACTTTTAGGTTTTGTTAACCTTGTACGCATGCGCTCACTATTTTCAATAAAACATAAGACTACAGATGGAAAACTAGAAATTGAGGTTAGCAAAGCGACACGAGAGGCTGAGAGTGATAAACTTGGTGAGAGACATAAGATAAAAACTCACTGAAGCTTTAAAGGAGATTACCCGTGTCATTGGAACACGACTAGTCTCCCACTGTTTCCAAAGACAAGCAGTAGGACTATGCCTTTAGAGACCTGGACGATTGAAGGTTTTCAATCAAAGATCTAAAAACACTCTTCACAGGTTAAGAACGTCGGTGTAAAGATAGATCAGGAGAGCAACTGCAACGCCACATTTGTAACCATTGCTACATAAGTTGCACGAAAAATTGCTGCGTTTATCAGTGCGTTTAAGTTTGCGCAGGCGGAGTCATATATGGTTATCTAAAAAGTTTGCTTTTGTATGATGTTCCTAACGCAATCCTTTTTCTTCTTCGTCGCACTTTTTACCAATGAATGTACGGCTTGCTTGACTTCAGCGAGCGTTCTTTTACTCGCCTTAGTAAGGTAGTTTCTGCCAATCATGAGGACCAGGTTGTTCACAGGACGATGAGCTTTACCCAGAATTAGCGAAAACGTTGTGGATGAAATACTGCTGATGTAGAAATACATATTCATACTTTTCTGTTCATATATAATTTAAGAAATAGAAAACATTTCCTGTCTTTCTATACTTTTATACAAACAAAAGTGGAATTTTGACCACCAACTATCAAGCACCATCATAGACTATCATGGACTATCATAGACTATTATTCGCTTTGAGCATGTTCAAATCGTCCATGATAGTCCATGATAGTTTGGGGAAATGATTTTATAAACTGTCATCTACAGTCATGCGCCGTTTGACCAAGACTGTAGTCCTGAAATATTTCCATACTCACATGATAAATTAAAGCGCCATGGGAGAACAAGCAAGGGTGTTGCTAACCATCAATGGTGGAGTGTGAATTTAACCAGGTCCCATTTGCGTGGAAGATCCCAGGGCAATAAGGATCAAGATTTTAAGATATAAGAAGTCCTTAGATTAGCAACTGGTCTAGAGTCTGAGGGGAGCGAGAGGGTCCATGCACAAGATGCATGACAGCAAGTCAATATTCATCTGTCACAAAAGCACCTTCAGACGACCAGAGGACGCTCGTCAAGCTCCTTCTCTCAGAAAAACGCTTTTGAACCCCAGACGGGAATCCGCAACCTTCTGATAACCGGTGAGACGCTCTAACCATTGAACTACCACGACTCAGATGGTGAGCTAGGGTCATTGAAATACTTTAATGCTGAACAGAAAGTTTGTTCATGTGGGAGCTTGGTAAATATCAGATGACCAGACAATACTTGTCAAGTTCGTTCTCTCAGAAAAACGATTTCTGAGCTCCAGACGGGAATTCAGCATTAAAGTATTTCCATCATTATTATCATATCGTTACTTCCGCTTGGGCAGTATATCTGACGAACCTGCACCATAGCTCACCATCTGAGTCGTGGTAGCTCAATGGTTAGAGCGTCTCACCGGTCATCAGAAGGTTGCGGGTTCGATTACTGTCTGAGCCTCAGAAATCCTTTTTCTGAGAGAACGAGCTTGACGAGCGTCCTCTGGTCGTATGATATTTAACAAGCTCCCACATGAACAAACTTTCTGTTCAGCATTAAAATAAAAGCATCTTCATTTTAGGGGACTGGGGCATGCTCCCCCTAGCCTACGAACGCAGACGTATTCCCCCATTCTTTCCTCCCGTTGATTTCCATGACGCATCGCTATCTTAGCCAATCATAATCTATCTTTTAAAAACCAAGAACTAACGCGTCGGATTTTAGCGGGCTAGCACATTTGATTGGCTAAATGCACACGAAAGGATTTGCGTCATGGAAATCAAAAAGTCGTTTGGGTTGGCAGACGTTATTTTCCGTGGGAGGAACGAGTGCGGGGAAATACGTCTGCGTTCGCAGGCTATGCTCCCCCAGGCCCCTAAAATGAAGGCGTGCTCCTGACAGCACGGGAGCTCACTATAATTCCTGCTTGAGGTGTATCAGTTTTCCAAGAAGAGCGGAATATTTGCTAAACGAGTGGCGGAATTCTCCGGCCAAGAGGCTTGAAATTACCATTGCCACCCTCGAAAAAAATAAATTCCTTTCATATTATTTGAATGGGGAAAAAATAATAAACTCTCAACTTGTTTTCGAAACTTTGGTTTGCTGAATTTTTAATTTCTTGTCCTCGGACCAGTTCTTTTATTTTGCCAACGGGAACGTCAGTTTGCCGACTAAACTAATTGGTTAAAGCTAATTAGTTGAAACTGCATTGACCCAAGCTAGTTTCTAAAAAGGTCAACATATTATAGCTAGCAGCACTTATTGGTAAAGAAAGCCTCCAAAGGGCAATGAATGTAACCTATGAACGTAACCGAAAATATTTTGCGGTAGAAGGGTCATACAAGTCACCAGAGGTCACCTCCATAGATAAAAAGGGAAATCAATGTCGACAGACGCAAAATTAGACAAGCAATTCCTTCATGTAACCATAGTCAATGGAGATATGGTCTGGAAACTTGGCAAATTTCAAAGCACTTATAATGAACTTCAACTTTATTTGGTATGGTCCTCACCGTGCACAAATCTTTTGTTTTAGGCTTTAAACAACACGGTAGGGTAATTGAGCCCGAACGCTGTCATTGGATGATTGCTGCATTATACCAAAAATATATTGTTCTCACCGTGCACAAGTTTGCATAACGGTGAACAAAAAGATAGAACAAGGACTTTCGCATAGTTTCCAAACCATATCTCCATTGACTAAGATGTAACGGCACAGTTTACAGGTTGAGAATCAAGCAATAAATTTAGAAAACCTTCAGATATACTTTCTAATCTAAGTTGAATATTTGGAAAGTGGTCAGATATCAAAAAAATTTACCCTCCGCATAATTTAAGAGTTGAGAATCAAGCAATAAATTTAGAAAACCTTCAGATACACTTTCTAAACTAAGTTGAATATCTGGAAAGTGGTCAGATATCTAAAAATTTACCCAATGGCAAAAATATACTCTCGGGCTCAGAAGTACTGAAAACTGTTCAGGGAATAAAGATTGAATTAAGCTTAACCACTCATCAACTTATGCCACAATTACCATAATGCCTCAACTAGAGACAGTCGTATTAATTGATTAGCTGCTGATTAAAGACTGTTAGCTCGAGTAATTGGTTAAGGTTTCAGTGTGGAAAGGAGACTTTGTGCGAATCGAAAGGCACTCTTTACGAGTTTACGGTGTTGTGTGTCGCTACCCTATATAAAGTTAATCAGCTTGTTTACAAATGTCCTACTTTATAAATTTGTAAGACGTTAGCCATTCAACGCATGAATTTTTGCGAAAATTTGGTTCTTCGTTATCTCTTTGTTTGTGCTTTGTTCCGTTTCGTTTGTTTTTGTGGTTTTGGTATCCGATATATTGGACACTGTATGTTAGAGAGTTAAAACCCAAAACAATAAAAGTCTGAAAGAGTCAAACGTTTACACGAAACGGTAAATTAAGGTAATTCCCAAGCGTTAACAATACAGAAAGAATGGAAAATTTATTCATGTCATGTCCAAACTAATAAGCATGCTTTTACTCACCACAGAAGAGACAGCGTTATTTGTAACAAGGTACCTCCAAACACGAAGTGTCCGGTATTCTGCAGATTTACGTGTTTTTTGTGTAAATTTGCATGCTTCATTGCAACACACTTAACCAATAACGCTTAATTAGGCAAATTCGGAATTTACTCTTATGCGTAAACGTTTGCTAACGGGGTTCATCACATGGAAAGTTTTCAGCCCAGACTGACTTTCAACCCGGTTTGTAATCTGAAATATTTCCAGCCCAGCTGACAAGGCTGAAACTCAGCGCGGACTGAAAACTCTGCATGTAATCGGTCCCTTATTTATGTTTCCAAGACTCTTGGGTTTTAATGGCTGTCAGGAGATTTCTAAGGATCTGATTACATGGAAATTGGTAACGCTTACCGGCTGAAATTTCAGCCCGGGTTGGAATTTTCGCCTTGTAATTGCAACATCAATTGTCTCCATGTAATCAGCCCCGAAGGTTGTTATAAAGTTATGAAAATTAACGATTACAACTGACCAATTGGCGCAAATCTTGTATCTCCCACCTTTGACTTAACAAAGTCTAAGGCATCAGATACCTTCCAAGTATAGGAATACTTAGGTTGAGGAGTTTTTAACTGCGAGATCCCTTTCCGGATTCAACCTCCGGTAAGACGGCTGATAAGGCCAAACGATAAACATTAATAGTCTATATGCTTTACCCTCTTGGACCTGATCTTTTAAAAACTCAAGTATAGCGTTCAAGTGAACTGAAATAGGATTAATTTGTCGTTACTGACACCAGTTAACCCATTTGTTCCATGCAGAGGAGTAAGCATTTGAGGTGTTTCTTCGCTATGCCGCCAGCAAAATTCCTCTAGTTTCGACAGAAAGGCTTGCTGTTTGGAATTGTTTGCTGACAGCCTCCACCCAGCTAGCTGAAGGCCAGTCAGAGGGTGAGTCTGCTTGTCTCTCATCAAAAGTTCTGATGATATTAGGAACAATAGGAGCAGTTCCACACACATATGTAGGAGTATCGGATACCAGGGCTGAGCTAGCCATACTGGAGCCACAAGAACTAGGTGTTTCACCTTCTGTGACATTACCTGTTGTCGACATCAACCAATCAGGGCAAATGAAGCGAATGCATACCCCTTGATCTCCCCCTAAATTCATCGAAAAGGCATCGGTTTGGATTGCCATGGGATCTAATTTTCAACTGACAAATTGGGGTAACTGGTCAGTCGGGCGTGATACAAACAGATCCACTTCTAAGGGTCCCCATTTCCGTAACAGTGTTTCGAAAAGGGATGGGTTCAATTTCCAGTCGCTAGAATCTGTTATTGCCCTGGATTCCCAGTCGGCCCTCATGTTTAGCACTTCAGGAAAATGCTGTGCTAATACACGTATCTTGTTCTGAAGACACTATTCCCATAAAGCTATCGCCAAATTCGATAGAGTTTGAGCACAAGTGCCCCCATTTTGTTCATGTACGAGACCGCTGATGTGCTGTCCATCAGCAGTTTTACATGTGCGCACACTTTGGTCTTGCCGGCTAGAAGCTCTAGGCAGTTTATATGCTTCTTCTTTTCTTCCGTACACCATGGACGCCCTGTACTTATCCCTTCGCAATATGCCCCCAACCTTTTCGAGAAGTATCGGTCTCGATGATGAGATCTATTGGTTCTTGAAACAGTGCTTTGCCCCTCCATCCTTGAAGGTGGTCTCTCCACCACACAATTTCCTCTTTTGCTTTCCAGTCGCGTGAGACTACAGCTTTGTATTATTTCTCGGAAGCTAAGCTTAGATTTTTTAATCTTTGAAGGTTTCTGTAGTGAAGAGGGGCGGGGAACATGGCTTGGATGGAAGAGGTTAGGACGCCCAGGAATTTTGATAATTCGCCTACTGATATCTCCTCTAGTTCTAGTAATTGGTAGCATTTTTTTGTTATTTTCCATGAATTTTCGCTTGGTAGTTGAAGCGAAAGAGCCTCCGAACCTATTTGAAAACCTAAGAATTCGATTTGTTGACACAGAATTAGTTGGAATTTTTTGCATTGTAGTTGATTACAAATCCCAGACTTTCTAGGAGGTTCAGGGCTGAGGCAGCATGATGCAGAATTAGGCTCTTTGATCTGGCCATGATTAAGATGATATCTAAATAAATAATTAGCCGCAACCCCTTTTTTTCTCAACATGGCTACCACTGGTTTCATTACCTTTGTGAATACCCTGGGTGCTGTGGCTAGACCAAAGGGAAGGCATGCAAACTCTAGCATTGTTTGTTTTCATAGGAAGCGCAAGAACTTTTGGCGACCTTTTCAAATTGGGACGGTCAAATAAGCATCTTTGAGATCGATTTTTATCAAAAAATTGCGCTTCTTCAGAAGGTCTCTCAGCATATCAATACCTTCCAATTTGAAATGCTTGTACGCTAAGAATTGGTTTAGAGGTCTTAGATTCACTACTAGACGATTTCCACCATTATTCTTGGGGACGACAAACAATGAACTTATGAAACCTTTCAGGTGTTGCTCCTGAACCTGATGAATGGCCTTCTTGTCTAGTAAGGCCTGCACTTCCTGATCTAAGGTTGTCTGTTCGAGATCAGGTCTAGCTGATATCCTTGAACTATCTCTAGGACACAGGGGATTTTTGTAATCTTTTCCCAAACAGGAAGGAACTATTTTAATCCTCCTGTTTGAGGAATATCTTGTGCTAAATTGGGCGGAAAAAAATTTAAAAACATACCTGCAGGTGCATTGCTTGGACGGCCAGTCATTGTTGATGACTGGCTTTGGATTTCGGCTGAAATCGGGGAAATTGGCCTACTCCTCCGTATCCTTTGGCTCATGTTGACTTGTTTCCAAGTGGTTGGTGTTTGACCAGTGGCGACCTCCACGAGATTCTTGGGCTTCCTTGAAGGCAGCGCCATGAAAAACGGCTTACCGTCTTTGGCAACATTCACTCTGGCCGCCTTCCCAATGGTGTCGACTGTTTCAGATCGGGTTTTTAGCCTTTGTTCAAAGCTGGATCCGAAAAGTTGTCGTTGTGTATCTGGAAATTCCTCTTCAGCCATGGGGGTCAACAAGGGATTGATTCGTTTTAATATCAACTCTCTTCGGGCGACAATAATTCCAGCAGAAGCATCACCTACTAAAAGCAGTGCATGTTTCACACAAGTCAAGAAACTGGTGACACTTGCCTTATCCAATTCTACTACACTCTCGTTGCCGACAGTTTCCAACATTGCCTGTAACTTCTCGTGCATGCTGCAAAGAGGAACAAACACATCAAGGATATTATCTTGTAAATCCTAATGAGGTTTGTCTGAGGCCGTTATGTCTTGAATGAAGGGCTCCAAGTACTCGTCTAATTCAGGTGTATAAGCTGCATCGACATTGGTTCGAGGATAAGATCTAACTAGAGTTTGGCGTTCAAATTTCTTCATTCGTTTATTAGTAGTGCGAAGAAATGCATTCAGTTCCTCACTAGCCTCCCAACGAGAGTTTGGGGAAGCAAATTCTTCATCTAAATCCGTTGGATCTACTCTATTATCATCTAAACCTGAGTCCAAAGTTGATGTATCACGTGTTTTCTTAAGCGGTAAATTGGCCTCAATGTCAATAGACTGTTCTGAGCCTCTTTTTCGTTTGCCAGTACCCGTTTGATCGTCAGATACTCCGGGTTGTAACTGGTTGATATTCTTTCCAGTTTGATCGTCAGATACTTCGGGATTAACAGCGTCATTTTGGACATCAAGCTCGTTAACTTAGAAAAACGATTTCTGAGCCCTAGACGGGAATCGAACCCGCAACCTTCTCATCGGTTATCAGAAGGTTGAGGGTTCGATTCCCGTCTAGGACTCAGAAATCGTTTTTCTGAGAGAACGAGCTTGACGAACGTCCTCTAGTCGTCTGACATTTACCAAGCTCCAACATGAACAAACTTTCTGTTTATCATTTAAGCAGTGTCATTTTGGCTTGATAAAGGCGCTGGAACGATTGAACCAGCGTGGCCCATTACCATTATTAACTTTAAGATGTGGAGCAATGTTCGACAAAATTGCTGATGATAAGGTAGCAATAAAACCTCCATCGGCCTCGATAGCCTGAGCGAGATCGTTGGGACTGATTTCCTTACCGTTGCTTTGTTCTCCATGGTTGAATGCGTCTGCATTCGAAGGATTAACTTCTGTTTCAGGAGCCCCGGAAAATTCGTGTTCTGCCACATTAGAGGAGTGAACAAAAAAGACGCTGAGAGAACCTGAGCCCGCAGTTTGTGCGGAATGCGAAGACTACGTCATTGTAATGTTCTGTTGTTAGACTTTAAAGAATTCACTGTATTTTTTGAGAAAAGAGTGATAAGTAAAGACAATGCGTTGTTAAATTGAAGCGAGTATCTCGAAATATAGTTAATGTTTCCATCACCATCATAGTCTTGGTAGCTCAATGGTTAGAGCGTCTCACCGGTCATTAGAAGGTGGCAGGATCGATATCCCGTCTAGGGCTCAAAAATCGCTTTTGTGAGGAAACGAGCTTGACGAACATTCGTTGGTCGTCTTACTTTTTTCACCTATTGAATACAGTACTTTTCTACTAATTCCTTTGTCCTCTAAATTGATTTTTGGCGAATAACTGAACAATATAAAGTTTTGCTTTTAACGTCATATTTTAAATCATGTTTACTGTTGTACTTTGCTGTGCTTCGTTTACACTAGGCTGTATTTTAAGGAGGGCGTTCTCCTTTTCATGCGCTCATTCCGCGTTTAAGGTGACTCCATACAGATAGTTTCCCGAAAAGTGGAGTATGCAAATTTGAGATGATATGTGCATAAATACTTTGGAAGAACAATAAAAGTAGATGTAATACGTCGAAACATATTTTAGACATCCAAAATTATAACAAAATAAGGAATCCAGGTCGTTCTACGGCAACAGGTGCATTTCAAAATGACTACCATTTCCCTGTTCAATTTATGAACTAATGTGACCACCCACATTATTGAGCGTGTGGGAAAAACAAACCACGTTAGACTTCTTTGGGAATATGAATGTCATTCGATTTAATGCTGCTTCATTGACACTTGCTCCATCTCTCTTTGCTGCAAGCAAAGAATTCGATCTTATCCCGTATTCAATGGACAAACTTTCGTTAAAAACGCTTGCTAGTTCTTCTGAATTTACTGACTTTACACAAATGTCAATTCTTATTAAACGTCGACTTATCAACTAATTGTCGTCAATGAAATGAACAATAATTGCAATGGCTTCCCCTTGCCTGGTGCTCCCATCGAATATCACAGAAACGTCTCTTGTCACGTCGACATGGCCTGGCAAAGCTACTACTTGTCTTATTCTTACAATTTCTTACATGAATATGGTCGATAGATACTGACCAAGATTGGAACTACTGGTGTGGCGATAACCATTTTTCTGTAAAAGAGGTCGAAATTGTCAATTTTGCTGATGGGAATACCAGCCTTTAAAATCTCTTCGACTACATCCAGCCGGTAGGCACGCTCGGCCTAGGGCAATGTACTATCTTTGTAAAGGCTCTTGTCTCAATTCAGTGCCTCGACGATGGTTTGCTCTCGTAACTTCGACTGCTGGAGCTTTTCTTTTCCTCTGGTATGTATTCGTGAACAACAATAAGCAAGTAAAGTGCTCTTCTTTGACGAAACAACTTTTTTACAAGCATTGCAAAATCTTTTTTTTCCTTTAATACTCAGGATCTGATCAGGGGACTAATTCAGTTGATCGTGTAGCGAGATTCTCTTGACATCACATGCTCCTCTGCTCTTATAGTTACCTTTATTCTCTGGCAGGCACCTCTCTTGAGCAATCCTCGCAGCTGCGGACATACCAACACGTTCTCCTCCTCCTACGATCTGTATATTATCGTCGCTTGTATCTGTCGGTGTGTGGTACAGTCGTGGAGTCGCGAACTGGGTTGGAGCTCAACTAAACTTCCGATGGACGATCCCAGACCCTCAACCTAGAGCCAGTAGCCCGGCCCTTCACGGCGTCTTAAAAAGCTCTAAAATGAAAATAGTCCTGACAGAACAAACTCGATACACGCAGAAATTCACTTATGGATTTCTAGTAATGTGTGATTTTGCTCTGTAACTGATAAAAATTTGCCAATTATGCTAGCAGTGCTTCTTCAACAACAAATGGCAAAAATGTGTTCGTTTTATTAAATTATGCCACAATGTGTGCTAGCACAACCAATAAAAGCCTATACAACAGACGATCACCTTTTACCGTTTGTTTACTATTTTCGGACAGCTTAGCACACTTGTAGGCCACACAACATCTCTGAATCTTTTTAAATACTCAGTCACGGAAATTCGTCTGGTATCATTTCTTTTGAACTATTTTCCTGTAGTAGTAAATGTTTCGAAGCCAAATCAAACAAAAACTGAAGTGAAAATCGTGTAAAAGAATGGAGCAATACCGCGTAGGGGACTGAAACTGACGTACAAAATTTCCCTCCATGGGCGGCTATCTTGACTTCACTTTTTTCCCGGCAAATGTCTGGGAACTAGCCATTAACAGTTTGAATTTTATATTATAACATATTGTTGCTTGTCGTGAACTAGAATTACGGTGATATTCCACAAAAAATTTCAAAGTTTTTGGAAAATTTTGAAAACTTAAAAAAATTGATGGTTGGAAGCCTTTGACATGACTTATTTTTCATAATTTTGTAAGAAAATATGTTTTCTTAATCATTTTTTGAGGTGGCTCAAAATATTCGGAAAGCAATAGAAAACTTTACACACGTTTGACTTGGGTATCAATTTCGCCATTACTCATATGTTACGCTAAACAAGAGATCTCAAAAAGTATTCAAGGGATGTCTTTGAAATTTTCACTGTAAAAGCACATACTATTGTTCTGTAGTATGAACATAAAATAATGCAAATAAGTTGGAGAGTGCCGTGGTGGTAATTATTTTAACACAGGGCTTATTTTGAAAAAATGAAAACTACTTTGTTGTAATTTGAAAAATATTGAATTTTTAAAAGGGAAACATGAAGGTTTTTTAGCTTTACAACATAGTTTGGCCTTCTGTATTAGATTACTATACTCATTTTAATTTTCCAGCAATTAATTTTTTAAGCTATCCTTTTTATCGTGAAGCCATTAAAATCACAGTTGAAAAATCACAGTGATTAAAAACTATATTTTGGTATTAGCTTTTATTGTATGTGTCATGTTATAAAAAATTTTTTGTGTAGAACCATTATTTTAAATTTTTTAAGGAATACCACCTTAAAGTAGCTATGTACATGTATAAACATATGTAAGTTTTTATCAATTGATACACCTTGTAAATTTACAGTACAATTCTTCTTTATATATATCGAATGTATGTTAATAATAATCACAATATATACTCTCCCCTAATTCGATATTCCACCTTTGGAACGGTGCAACTCCACCACGCTGCCCGGCAACTGATACCACCTACTTGTACTACCATCGCTGTATATACGGTTTATCTTTCTGCTTCACTCTTGTGTGTACTCATCTTACTTTGTGTCTTTTCTTACAGTGCTAACATATCAGCTGGCTACGACACTCTATGCCTTCTGTTGCTTATCTGCTCAATTAAAAAACACAGCTTTTCATTATCGAGTCCTTCGATTCCACCTTTGATTGTTTTCACCACTTTCTTGTAGTAGATTAATCTATTACTGCATAGACACATCAAAATAAACACAAGGCTAAGGTTTAAAGTCAAACTATCTGCTTTTAAATTTACTTAATTTTATTTTCTCGGACTATAATTGTGTATTTAACGTGTTTTCTTCCTGTCTAACCCTTATACCGTCATTCAGCCAGGATGTGTTCCCTTAACGAGTAATGTCGTGTGGTGGCCCTCAGTCCCCAGTACAGAAACCGTGGAAGCGGGGGAATGTGGGTAAAGCCCACCCCACTTTTTTCGAAAGAAATTAATGTTCTTCCAAGGTTCTAAGGTTAATTTAATCACGGTAATTCATTTGTCGTATTTTAATGCACTTTTAACATATAGGGTGAAAAGCAGGAAAAGACGAAACGTTATTGCAAAGTCTTACCCAGTTTATTTTGTCAGCTTACGTAAGAAACATGTGAAAGGAGGATTTACTCATCAAAAATCGGATTAATATTAGGTACTTTGGTTCAAAAACTAGATCTAGCTGATGTGGCGAACGAGTTCGTTAACCGCAAGAAAAACCGCAAACTTAATTTCTGTCGTGTATCCGAAGTTAGTGACAACTCGGTTCTCTAATACTTGAATGAGGTTTTCTTTATGTTAATATAATCTGATTTTCTGAATTCTGAGTGTTTAAAAAATTAGAAGTGTCTTCAACCGTTCAGGCGAGCTATTTGGAAAATCTTTCGGTGGGCAGTATCCCGTTTTTTTAGCAACCCCATTTAAAATTTTATTCCGTAGTCCCTGCAATAGGTTCATCTTATTAATGTATTTGATAGATTGCGTCATAGGCGGAGGTGGGGTATGGTTGGTGACAGGTTGGTTGGTATGTGGACAATTCGTTGCGTCAAAGATGGGCCGTTGGTTCAAGTGTATTGTTGTCTGTACTGGTTGTGGATTTTCAAAGCAGGCAAGTTTGTTTTGCAGGTGGTTTGTTTAGCCGTATATAAGTTCTTTGCATTGATAATTGCTACGAGCAATACAATGGTTTTTGGCCAAGTTCGTAAACATATTTTTCCAATGTAAGTCATTGACTGCAGTTGATCCTGTAAGTGACGGATTCAGTCTAACTTAATGTTTTGATTGGCTTGTCTATGGCATTTGATGATGAAATTTGTTTATTCTCTTTCCAAGCTCGTGTATGTTCAGTAAACTCTTCTTAATGTTTCTCCGGTCTCAACCCCTGGTCTCAACAACAATCAGAACCTGACAGACGGCGCTTCTGATCATATAAATTGCTCACTGTTTGTCGTATGACTGTTCCTTGTCTACCATGTTGGTTAGGGTATGTCGGAATGTTGGAATCTACACGAAACTATACGACTTTGACTTTGTTTTGTGATTGTTTTCAACATTTGTGTAAACTACACGAATCTCGTACGGTTGTAAAATACTCATAAACGGTATACGATCAATTTCAACTACCATCTAATGGATCGTACTCCAAGGTTCAATGGTTCGTTGGATTTCCTTGACATATATGAACCTGTATGCGTCAAAAAGTTGTTGGAACAGCATTTCAACTCGTTGCATTAACATAAATCATCCTCATAAGCCTCATCTACCAAAGTCACATGCAAATAAGATAATAACTTAAATAGATAAATACGCTCATTAAACTCTGGCTTAATCTATGAAGGTTCGATTAAATGCTACTTACACAACGAAAAAAAATTCTTTGTTATAGTGGATTTTGCATATCCCGGAAAGTGTTATACGAGACTATTTGCAACAAGATTCCATCGGAACTAAAGTTACCAATAATAAAATTCCAGCAAATGACAAACAGCTTTAATGTAAACATGCTTTGGTGATACCAGTTTTTCCTTCAATTTAATTTACATATCAAATCATCGTAAACGATCGATCAGGGTAGCATCGTGAGAACTGGGTATTGGTGGGTTTTACTTGACGTCACAGGGGTGAATGTTGGTGGTACATTGACGAAAGAATCTCATAAGATACTGCTGGATTGGACCACCAACTTAGCCGTCGTATCTTTGACTTTTTAATCTCAAGGGATTGATTACAACTGATATATTCAGGATCAAAAGCTTACCAATAGGGCTTATCATGAATGCTTTGAGCCTGAAAGTATCAGTAGGAGTTTGTTATTGATCAACCAGGTCATTGCAGTTTTGAGAAAAACAGTTGTCCATGACTGACGTTTAGCAACCTTATCGGCGGTTGACTCTGAAGATGACCTGCGCTGGGGTAGTCAAAACGTCAGTCTCCTACAGGCTTTTTTAAGCCAACAACGACCTGGATGATCAACAAGCAACTTTGTTCTAAAGAAATGGATAAATCCTGTGAATGAACGTTTGAGATGCATTGTGGACATAAAACAAGTAATATCTAATTTTACACTTAATCTCAACTTACAATTATAATTTATCATTTTCATTGCATTATAGCAGCAGCAAAAATGTGATCGCTGCATGACTGTCTTATTAATTTCATAGAGTTCAAAATCTTTGACTGATTAGGAATTATGATAGAAAGATTGTCAATTATATACTTAACTGGACGCCGAAGTTTTTACGAACCATACTTAATATATAATTAAATATTCATCTAAGTAAACTCCAAAGCTCCTATAAAAAGACCGAGCTTTATTTTGATCGAGCATGAACTTGCACACAAAAGTCCTAAAGTAGGGACACGTACGCTAATTTGCAAATCATATTCCATTCCCCACAAAGGGATTTATGGGGACGTGTTCCTTTAACATTTTTAAAAAAGCGAAAATCAATCCTTTTTTAACCAAACATATTATTGACAGTGAGGATGGATTGTCAAATTGGATCTGTTTAAGAGTGCTCTATACATATGCTAAAGTACCCTGAAAGCATCCTTCCTTCTGGGACTTTGTAAAGATCCATATTCATGAAAGACTCTTAATTTCATCTCAGTGTGCGACGTAAGGTGAAAAAACTGCCGCATACCATTATTTTCATCAGCTGACACAAAATGTGAAACACCTACCACTTTGATCGATTTTCTAATAAACGTCGCCTTCGAAATAACGTTATTTCGGCTAGATTTTGGGCATTGCAATGGACGGTTACGCCTAATTTTTGCACAAACAAATTTTATGCGAGGACTGAATATTCTTCAGTTTTGCATTATTGATGAGCGCTCAAATGAAACAAGCTAACCAAATAAGAGAAAAATTTAACCCCACGTGTGACTATTTCCGCCAAGTTTGAGCCGTTCCCATCGATGACGATGGCTGGTTTTCCAAACGATGATTACCGTAATCACGGACTAGCAGCTGATCTGTTGTTTCAATTACTTACATTTTGATTGGCTAGTCGAGTTCAAATTTTACAGCATAAGACCTTTTTGTATCCACCCAAAGTCTGTTGAAGGAAATTCAAATTTTCCTTTGCATTATTTGAACTTCCTCATAGCTTGTCCACAAATTCTTCACTAATCCAGGATTAAACTAATCGCCTTTTTTAAAGCCGTACCGTAGTCTCTCGAACTAAAGTATGCTTACTTGTTCTCACTCAGATACATGTCATAGATTTTCATTTAAATCGCTGCTGAAAATGTTTGATAAACTATTTTCTTTTGGAAACGTACAGAATTTAACAACTAAAGGCTGAAATCTTTGAGGAGTTTAAAACAACACTGGCTCAGGAAAGGCTTATATTAATGAGCAACAAATCCGATTAGTTCTTTAGTATTAAATACTTCGATCCACATAAAAAAGTACGCCTCCAAGACATGTAAGATGATTAAAAGAGCTGGGACAAAACTTTATGTGCGGTACGACATTCTTTTGAACAGGATTGTCAATCAGAAGATGTAAGTGTAGATGGAGGAAAATAAATTTAGTTAACTGTAGGGTAAAGCGGGTAACTGACCGCATCAATAGGGAGCTTCAGCAAGCTGGAATGGAGACGTTAATCAAGAAGTCTTAGTATCTGAACGAAAGCTTGCATCTTTGGGATTCAAAGGACTTCGAAACTATCTTTTATCTTATCTTATCTTAACTCATGGGGTAAGGATTGGGTCGTACAAGATCCTGAAGTTCGTTCTTCTGGGTTTAATCGACGGCAAATCGAAAAAATAATCAACCAAGCGAAAGTTTAAATTGCAAAAAACAAACATTTTATTGTAAATTAAATAAAGTACTAAATAAAAAATTTTTGTTGTAAAATTTTCAAAAATAACAAAACAAGGAGACAAAAGGAGTCCCCGTCTTGCTTCTACCCCGACTTTCCTGAAGGGAAGAATGAGTTCACTAGAACAGTGGCAAAGTCTTTAGATTACCCGCACTAGGACTCCTGTCTACCATATATTAGCTAATGAATAAAATTCCCTTTCATGTGGGAGCATTTTTTGTGTCTTATGAAGAAATAAAGCGGAATTATAAACTAACTTGGTTGATACATTAGCTCTCATAAATTTTCGATAACCAAAGAGTTAAATGGGTGGGTAAAATTATAAGCTTGGTAAACTGCCGAATATATGTAGCATAATTTTGACGTTTCGAGCAAAGGCCTTCTTCAGAGGATGAAACGTGTTCTTGTCTACCAACTTTTTAACTTTCTACACTGTTTTATTTACTGCCTACGTAGTATCCCACATTATTATGACATTATGGTAAGTGGCTTGTAAGCTAAAAAACTACCGATAACTTTGTGGATCCTAAGCAACAATGCCTTGTAGTAAAAAACAGAAGAAGACTGAAGGGGTCACAAATTACATATATTTCCTTAGTTTTGGAAGATATATTCAAAAGTAAAGAAAGCTTGTAATTAACATTCCCATCATATTTGCTAGAAGTCCGTAATTTCAGTGATATTATCCTCGGCC
Organism: Nanipora kamurai; assembly: GCA_036872915.1. Lineage (NCBI taxonomy): Eukaryota > Metazoa > Cnidaria > Anthozoa > Scleralcyonacea > Helioporidae > Nanipora > Nanipora kamurai. The sequence goes on from JBAHVQ010000062.1 coordinate 225,785, forward strand.
TCGTTGTATCAGATAATGATCGGCTTTAAGAATAAAGTGTACTTGATCCTGTTCAAAGGAATGAAAATGAGGAATATAGACAAGATAAGGCAGCTGTGTATATTTAGCTGGTTTCATTGTAGCACCAAGTTCTTGGAGCCTCAAGTGAACATAGCCTACGTAGCCGGCGGTTTTAGGGTTGAGATTTTAGAGCAGACCAGACAGAAGTATCAGCTTACTTATATTTCTGCTTTCCCAATGCTCAAATGTCCCAAATCTCAACACACCAATAAAACCACCATCAACGTTGGCTAAATGAACAATGTCGTTCGAACCTACAAGTTGATAACAACAAGCGATCCTGGCGAAAAAAAACATTCATATTCCTCAAAGTCCAGCTGGCAGATGTCCATTCCATACTTGGATACCTAGCACTTTAATACGTCGAAGTTTCATGGGTCCAATAAGGTCAAATCTTTGAATCCAGCTATTGAAATTGGTATTGGATATTTAATCGCATATGGAGAGATTTCATCAACATTCTGCCAAAGGTCGTGGATTCTCTCTGGGTTTTCAGATTAATCCTACTGGGAAAGTTTAATTAATAGACTAGGATTAATAGATAGCAAAACTAATGATCTAAACTTCAAATACCAATAGTTTCAATTAGGTATCTACAAAAGTGATGTAATCGGCCGCTAGCTATGGTTGGGAAAGGCCTGAAATCATGCATACTCACACCACATTCCGACAATTCTGTAAGCGATGAAGATTACCTCCCAACCAAACTGAACAGATCAAGTTAATGAACTGATCCATTCGGCGTGAGTTGGGGAACTAATGAAATTTTGGGCTTTATAAAGGTTTATTATTACTTTCCTTGAGATACAGCCATTCCTTTCTCTTTATTTTGTTTCTATACAATAAAATCGTCTTTGTTCTCCACTAAATAAGACCACATAAAAACATATATATAAAATTAGTGTACCTTAACAATAGATTTTGATTACTTTCTTTTGTAAGGTACACTAATTCAGGTAAGAACATACCTCATTTAAATGTCTGAGTTGAAAAGGGTTATACAAGTAGCAATTAGTGCCATAACGTTATTGCAAAGCTACAAATATTATATTAAATTTTGAGAGAGTTTATTTAATTGTATGCTTAATTGAATTCATATTTTGTTTACTATTATATCTAAGTCATTTTCTTATTTTGTTAAAATTTACATTTACTCTAACAGATTTACTTAAGTTTTATATTTATTCCAATTTATATTTAATTCAATTCCATTTTTAGTTCAATTTTATTTTCAACCAAATCTTTAACTCTATTTGGTTTATCACAAAAATTTTCGACCTTCTATAACGCAAATAGTTGAGATATGTGTACAATTTCAACAGCTGTGATTTCCAAAACGACCCTGGAAGAATTTTGACTAGAAACTACAATTTTTGGAATTTGTACTAGAAAGTGACTGAGATAAAATGCCTTTTTTGGTTCACGTTTATATAGTTACGTTTCCTTGCTACACAATAAACCAAGACCAAAAGTTTAGCAAGATTTTTTGCGCTGTTTTATCATCTTCCTTGGACTTAAAAATTAACGAATTTTCAAACAATTATCTTTTGTTTTCTTGTTATTTATATTTATTGAAACATTTTTGTTTAACAGCATTATAAATTAAGGGATTGATTTGGTTAAACACTTCGACCTGTTTGAGCTGCTAATATTTTGAAACTGATTTTTTCTTTTGTTTCAAGGAATTGGAGTAATTTTAACTTAAAGTTGATCTTTCTCCGCCTCATCGATTTTTAACAGATTGAGATTTTCTATGTTGGTTCTGTCCTACTTTATTGAAATTAGGTTTAGTTTATCTTAACTGATTCAATAATTATAACAAGTTGATGGATGGGTTAGTGTTAAAGCAGAAAAGATAAATTCAAACCTCGAGAAAATGTCCAAAATATCTTGTCCAAAGTTAAATAAGATAAATGTCCAAAGTATCGAGTTCTACCAGTTAGAATATATCTTAGAACACATATCTGTAGTTATGGTAAAAATGGTGATCTTAATATTCCAATTACCTCATAACTAAATTTAATTTGACATAACATACCTTGATATCCCATTTTCCCCCCTCACGTTTTTTATCTTTTTTATTAAATATGCACAATCCATCGAGAGATTTTGCAAATTCTCGAATCCGCCAATGAAACGGAATCACAGGATTCGTTTACAAGGTCTGCCAATACATTGTTCAAATGAATTCCACTGAGTTTTCGTTGTAGTGATACTCTTTTCACAATTTGAATGGGCAAAATTCAGTGGAATTCGAAAGAGTGACGTCAAAGCTTAACGGCTATGAGAAGAATCAGTTAAGAGACATTTGGAAACGTCATCGTTGCCTTTGTAATTCGAATGTTTGCTATTAAAATTCGTCTGTTTCATTATCATCCATAAAATTTATACTCATTTTAGTTGTTTCATCAGCGTTCTTTTTTCTTTTAATGGGCATACGACTTGAAATAATGAGCTCACAAGAAACCATCTCAGATGTAAGAACTTTTGAAGGATGTGAAGGTTGGCCTTTACAGCTCTCCCTCATCTCACTTCGATATGGAGATATTGAGATTTGTTTTTAAGATATGTAAATGACTCATCTCTCTGCGTCACACTGCATAATTACAATACACATATATCGAAACATTATTAACTTGAGGCACTTGAAACTTTCCTTAATTAGTGCCATGGGATCCCTTATGTGCTCACGAACAGTTGCGAGGGATTTCTAATGATTACTTTTAAGATATACGTGATTTTTCAACAAGTCATTATACATTGTGACGAATCTTAATATCTCAAAAACGAAGTGAGATAAGGGAGAGCTGTAAAGGCCAATCTTCGTAGTTTTAAAAGTTCTTTTATCTGAGATGGTTTCTTCTGAACTGATTTTTTTCAAGTACGTGCCCTTTAAAGAAATGTCCTGAGCCACCTGAAATATGTTAATGGCTGTAACTTAAATGTCAAAACCATTCTTCACCAAATTTCACTGGTTTGAGAATGGGCTGATCGTAAAAGTCACAAACTCAGGTCAAAATTACTTCTGCTTTTTAGTCTGTTTCATATTTGGCAAGAGCATTGGTTGAAACCACGTCAATCTGTATAAATACCAAAAATTCTGATCCACTGATCAGTGTATTAATAGTAGGGTGAATAAGACACCAAAGGTTTGTATGTTCGAGTTGAAAGCTGTATAGTGACTCTAGAGAAAACAATAACCAAAACATCTAGATGAACATCGGGTATGGGGTTAAATGTGAAAAGAGAAAGAAATAGACAAGCCAAGCAGAGGGAATTCACGATGGTGGTATGGGAAAAAATGAGAGGAAGATTCTTTGTAGCTTAAAACTTTAAGCCGAACAGTTATTTAAAAGGCGATTAGCTTAATCCCGACAAGTGAAACTTTTTGAACAAGCCTGTGAGCAAGCGGCTGAAAAAGGACAGAATTTCCTTTAACCCTTTAAGGCCAGCAAAAAATATCTTAATGAATTTCAGGTCACAATTGATTGCGCAACAATAATCTATAATATAGAAAGTGCAAACAAAAGTATTTTCATACGTAAAATTTCATTTACATTAAAAAATTTTAGTATCTAGAGATATTTAGGGGAAACGCTGAAGGACAAAAACTTTGTGAAAAGTTCAATGTGTAGAGGATTGGGACCAGTAGTTTAAAAGCCGATTAACGCCAGCTCAAGGATCAACAGCTAATATTTGTATGTTTTGGCTGACCTGTCGAGTTCATACTTCACAAAGGAAAACCTATTTGTTGAAGGTATTTCTGAGTTTCTTCCATAGTATGCCTAGAATTTGACCACAAAATCTTCAATAATCCTGGATTAAGCAAATCGACTTTTAAGTAACCGGCGTCACGGCGTTAAAGTCGACTAGGCTACAGTCAAACGGACGAGAAAAGTTGAAATAATAAAACAAACTTCAGTAAGTCAACGTTTTTAAATGATATTTGATCATATAACTCATTAATGGTTAGATAAATCCTACTAAATTTCAGTCATTGGTATCGCACCCAAATCCTGAAACCTGACTGTCCACAAACATGAATACATTCATATACTGTACATAATACGTTTGTTCAATGATTAGCCATGCCAATTGCGTTTGTAGGCACATATATAGTCTATTGTACGAGCCAGGTACAGATTAGACGAGTTTCGTGTCTATTAAACCGAAAATTAAAAATTTTTGCGTCTACTGAAATACAACTAAATGTTCAGTATGTTTTCCCAATCCCAACTTTGACATGAAACTTGGTTGGATTTTTGTTCTTGTTTATTTTCATTCAGAAATTATTCTTGAAGCTAAATGTGGAACAGGTTCAAATTCAACTAAGCGTCGTACAAGAACAGCATTCACTTCGTACCAGTTGATGACGTTAGAGGATATTTTTTCACAAACCCACTACCCCGATGTCAGCTTGAGAGAACGCTTGGCAAGGCACACGAGTTTACCTAAATCTAAGATACAAGTACGTCCGTCAAGAATTGATATACCTTACTGATTCCAATCCATTTCCACAATTTATTTCACTGATGTATCTATCTATTTATTTCATGTGTATTTATTTACTTATTTTATTAACTTGTTTTCGTATTTTCTTTTTTTATTAAGTTATTTTCTTTTTTATTTACTTATTTATTTATTTACCTAGTACTTACTAATTTACTAGTTTACTTAGTCACCTATTTACTTATTTACTTATTTACTTATTTATCTATTTATTTATATATTTATATATTAATTAATTAATTAATATATTTATTTATTTATTTATTTATCTGTCTATCTATTGATCCAGTTATTCATTTAATTGTTAATTTATTTAGATCATT
>JBAHVQ010000062.1:230776-246574 GCA_036872915.1 Nanipora kamurai
TCTTAATTATTTATTTAGCTTATTATTTATTTATTTATTTATTTATTTATTTATTTATTTATTTATTTATTTATTTACCACTGTAGTCAACCTAGTTCCTACCTCATTACGAATTAACTTAAACTTTAATTCAGGCATTTTTCTAGTATGCCTAAGAGTTTAGGGATCGGGTTCCTTCATTTATTCAACGAATGAAAAATACAGCAAGTTTTCGGGTTAAGATCCGACCTTTTGGATAAACGTAACAGCACTAGAGACCTCAAACCCTTATTTATCCAAATAATCTTCACAGGTATGGTTTAAAAATCGTCGAGCAAAGCACAGAAAACAACAGAAGTGCCTTCAAGGAATGGACCTGCTAACTCATGGAACTAACCATGATCATACCATACACCAGAAATATCAGTTTATTGCAAACGCATCGTGTATACTAGGAGCAATCCCTGGGATCATGCCAGCAGCTCCGGGATTCTCCAGTGGTTCGATATATCCTTATTTGTCCTCAGTTTATGACAGCAGAAGACAGGCTGGACAGTGGTATTTTTTTCCTTCTGGCCAGTATCCAGCTGGCGGCTGCAATATACGATAAAGTGACTATTAATTCTGGAAGACAAGTTCTTTGACATAATGTTTAAATCTTAATGGTTCACGTACTAGTTAACCACACTAGGGTAGAGAATGCATAAACTACTGGATTCCGTGAATGAGAAACGTCATATATCGTTCTGCTGAGGATTACAAAATAATAAAAATATATAGGATGCTGCGTTGGCAGTACATAAAATAGCGTAGATCCACGCTAAAAATGATAAATCCTGGCTGAATCTGGCCATACAGTTTTCATAAAATCGTAGCAGCTATATTACTATGCTAAATGGCCGTACCATGTATAGATGTTAACCTCTTCCATTACGTACGTTTCTGAAATTTTTTTTTCGCAATTTTTTACCAAGCAATCTGATCAGGTCTATAAATTTAATAAGAACCTATGGGCGAATTTGCATTCATTAGGATTCTCAGTCATTGGGATTTACTTATTTTAAGCTACAACGGGAAGGTTACCCGTTACTTATTGTAAAATCAACTTTTCATTTTCATAGAACTCAATGTATTTTCGGTTAATTTTGTGTTGCAGGTTTTATGCGCAATTGTGACATGATTCGTTCGCTCTTCTTGATTTTGTAATATTAAATATTGAATAGAGAAGGATGTACATTCAAGATATTTACCAGTTCATTTTGTTAGAGAATAAAATGAGAACCACTGATATCATGCAAATTGTACATTGAAGAATAAAAATTGGTGTTCCTTGTCAAAATAGTAATTACATACATATAAAATAAATCAAGACTTAGATTAGCAGGTTGTCGTGGTAAATTTTAAGCTGAGTAGAGAAAATTCGTGAAAATTCCTACTTCTTTATCTAATTATCAAATATCAATACGACTGCCGCTTAAAGTAGTGGCTTCTCTCTGTTTATTAAGCTATGTAGTATGACCGACAAAGCTTAATGGTTTAGTCAATTAGAAATTTGTCTAAAAATCTCTACCTCAACTTTTAAAAGAAACTTTGTTTGGGAATTTAGAGCACACATAATGTGATTAAAATAAAGAGCTCGGAAGCTGATTCAAACTCTAGAATTAGACTTAGCAAGTTTGTTTTTTTAAAACGTCAGATCGCCATGTCTGTGTTTACTTATTCTCCCTCGCCGTTTATGGCGTGTCATCAGGCCTCATGCAGTCTATTCTGAATAGCTTCCAAAATGCCGACGTAGATATGATAATAGGAAAAATGTTTGTAATCGAGCCACTGCATCAAAATCAAAATGCTGCTTAAATCGTTTCCAAAAATGCTAGAAACTGTTCCTTTGGCATCATATACCATTTTCCGGCCACTTACCGAGGAAATGTACTTTTGGCAAAATAGCTAGTGGTATTTTCCTTCGTGATCTGTTTAAGACAATGTAAACAAACCAACGTTTACAAGAAGCTACCTTAAGACTTTAATCCTGACTAATTTTTTTTTTTATGAATAAGAAGTAAAAAGTGTGTTGATTCAAGTTCACTGAGTTCGGAATGGCTCGCTTTGAAGTAAGCTTAATCTGTGTGGGGGGCAGTACTGGGCAATTTCATTCCCAAGTGTAGTGTTTTCTCAAGTAAGCCTGGGTTAACATCTATTGTATTATGGCTAACCGAACGAAGAAACAATACAATTACATGAATTATATTTCTGTCTTAAAGATTTTACGAATATAAAGATGTGAATAGACAATATTCTGGTCGTTCAACCTTGCTGATATGTATATGGATATATATCTCTAAGATAACACAAAAAACAATTTTGAATGACTGGCTTTAAATTCAATTCAGGTACAAGCTGAAAATCATATGCAGCTTTAGCAGAAAATATTGTTTTTCATTGTCGGGGTTTATAGAATGATGAAGTAATTTCTCACTAAAAGGCCTTTATTGTTTGCTTTTTCAATTGACATTTAGAATAACCATTACATTAAAATTAGAAAGACGGATTTAATTATTTTGTTCTGTGCTTTAACCATTATCGAGTGTTGGGGCTTTCCAGTCCTTTACTTATATCACACTGGCGAGTTGCCTTGTTAAAATTTTAATATCCAACTAAACGTCATGGGTGCGAAATATCTTCTGAAAAGTTGATATATCATCCCTTCTCACTCCAGGACGGAAGGATTTTAGAATTGACAGGATTATTACTCACTTAAAACTTTAACTGCTGACTGAGAATTATAAATCGTTTTATGTCGCAACTTTGTGACAAGTTCTGACAATTACTAAGTAGTTTCACTCCCATGGAAAATATGTTGATCACTACATATTTTATTTCTGATCGAGAAATTACAAGCGTCTCATTCAAAGTTTGACTAAACCTTAATTGTTTAATTTTATTAACTTGTGTTTCGTGATATAAGTGGGATATTAAGTTCGTAAACAAACCTTCTGCCTGTTTCCTTTTTTGCACAATGTTAATCCTCTTTGATGCCAATAAACGTCTGTGAAACCAATCAAGGCATGTGGTCCTCACATCCACCCAGTCTCAAACTCTTAGTTATCTCAACATATGAAATAAATAACGTGACGTATTCAAAGAATCGGTCGAAGAACAAAACCAGTCAATAGATATAGTACAAAGTGGTTTATCTTATTAACAATACAGAGAGCAAAATGGCCCATATTAGGAACTAGTAAAGCACGTCAATCGTCAAAGCTCAAGGAAAGGCTTATCACGACGTTTCGGAAGACTCATTATAAATCCACAGGATTAAAAACTGATCCCTATTTATCGCACACATAGTCCACCTAAAAACTGGTGCTATATTTCCAACTCATTCGTGAGAAAAACGGTCGTGCCCGAGTTAGTGACGTACTTCGCATCGGACATAAATTTAGGAAACGATTTTAGAGGTGAGTGCGATTTTGTAGACAACTATATATATATATATATAGATATATATATATATATGTATATATATAAATGTATATAAAAAATATACAAATGATTAGACAAGTGTTGTATTTAACAACTTTTGCGGCATGTCTTGCTCGTCCCCACCTTACAAGGACGTTGGTTTTTAAAGTTGCTCAATTTTGTATAAGATGGAATATTTCTTCAGCTCGGGTAATGCACATGTTTTTTTGATGGAGAGCTTTGCTTTTACTGAATATGCATAGAAACATTAAATACTTTAGTTATCCTTGTATATTCGAATGTTTCCGTTGCCAAATAAGTATAATCTTATTATTACATAGTCGTCAGTTCCTATGTCTCCTTACTTAATCGACGTTCTTTCTCTTCCCGCTATTTATTTAATAAAGATTTTTACCTTCAATTCGAATTATCTCATCAAAAAGGACATTCACAGGTTTGTATTCCATCCTTAATATCTAAGTTTAAAATTAAATATCTTTTTTCCTTATACATCGAATTAGGATAGCGGCTGATGGGCAAGACGATTTCTGCTCAGTGATCTAAATGTCTTGACTTAAAGTTAATTAAGAACCAACAAATTGAACCGAGTTTTTTCTAGATTTTGTGCAGAGTCCTCTTAGGCGGTTAAATGCTTACTGCTAAACGCATTTGGGATTCTCTGAAATCTTTGTGTTCATGAGTTCGGCACTGCACCCAAGTTCAAGGCTTAATATCTCGCGGTATGGGACCGTAACGTAGCGATTGTTTGCGTAATTCACAATAACTCACTGAGTGTAACAACTCGGGTCTTTAATAGTTTTCATGCATGCTGGAGGACCTGTTCGAGCCATTGAATTCAGTGAACTTTGCCCGTTTGTTATGACCTTGAGTGATCCAATGTGCTTGGCAAAACGTCTGGCCAGTTATCAGAAGATTAAAGTGGAGAATTCTACAAGTTTTTGCAACCTGGTGTTAATTTGAATCAGGCGTAAGACTAATTCCTGTTCCAGTTCGCCAGGACGCAATTTTTCATATTTTGTATGAAACGGAAAATCGGACAAGAAGACAGACTTTCAGCAGATTCAAAGTTTGGGCTGTCAGTTAAGTAGTCATAGTCCGCAAGAATAGTAGCTATTACAATAACTTCTGCTGGAGTTCGTCCTTGCGTAAATTTGTTTGGTTTTTTATATTTTTTGTTGTTGTTATTTTGAGAAAACTGGTACTTGGCAAAAAAGTGAGAGAATTATGACTTTGATTTGGGTTCATTTTGATAAACTTGCTTTATGTATCTCCAATGTGCAGTAGATGACCATAAACTGTAGAGTAAACAGTCATATCTGCTACAAACTCATCACAAGCTCCGCCGTCAACTGTAAATGTTATCAGCTACGAAAAAAATGTTTTGCATAAATTGGTAAAGAAATTTTGCTCATTTAAGATTGCCGCAATGAAAATAAAATGTTTCATTTGCACATACCCAATTATGCCAGCTGTAAGTGCATTGATAGACTAACGAATTAGAGAACTTTTTTAGTACTCTGAATAAAAATGATACCTCGCGTATTGGTTATAAACTCCAGAAAAGAAAATGTTGCAGTATTTATGAAATTATTCTGTCGTCTTCACGAGTGCCGACGGGGCTGTGAATGTTTGTGTTATATATTGATGTCAGAGCTTTTAGGCACTATCAGTGGATTGCTAATGGAATAGTTCTATTGGTGTGTTTTTTCACATCAAAGAAAGGATATCAATAATTTTTAATGGTCCATGCGTGGAGGTTCTTGCCACACTCTGGACAACGGAGGTAGGAGTGAATATATTCAAAAACAGGCTTCCTTCCTAATTAAGTTTAACGATTAGTTGAGCGTCGAAATAAAATGGTTAAATGAATTTGAGTGAGTTTCGTGACTTTCGTCAACCCAATAACTCAGAAACATACAAAAATCTACCAAACCTTGCCCATTTTGGTATATTTGTTGTCAAGAAATTGCTGAAAATTCTTTTTTAAGAGCCGTAAGAAATTCAAAAATTTCCTGAACAAATGTACTCACGGACTCTTCTTTCTAAAAACACGGGATTTGAATCCAATGTTTTGTTGATCTTTTGTTCCATTGATTTAAATTGTTTCCGATGCAATCTAAAGAATTTTTGAGAGTTATGTCCTTCTCAAAATGTAATATTACTTAAATAAACTTGACTACGTTTTTCCTCGAATAACGCTTCCTTGATCGTTTCCTTTCTTCCTTAAAGTGAAGGCATTCCTCTAGATATTGGTATATAGTAATAGAATTTACATAATTTCATACATACATCTGTGCTACTGTAGCTCATGTGTAGTCAAACCTGCACTCGTGTTTCATTTAAATAACAAGGTTTACATCACCCGATTGGCGTGTACAGCGGTATTGTTTTGAGGAAATCCTTTTGAAAGTTCAAAAGGAAGCTTTCCTGACTGGGAAGTAATGGTCAACGATACATTCACAGCTATCAAATCAATCGATATAAATATATTCCAAGCATCGCATAATTGCTCAAATGCGATTGAAAAGCCATATTAAGGCTTACACGAATTTTTGCTACCTTTTGTTTCAAATGATCGACATAAACCATTGATGTCCTCGAAATATCAATGACACGACGATGTATAAGTTAGCCGTAAACCTACCACGAAGACGTAAGAACTAAAATATGGACCAGGAACTGTTCAATTCAAGAAAAAATGTGACGTATTCAAGAAAAAATGTAACGTATTATACAACCATGGATCAGCAAAAATGAGATGGTTCCTTTTGAAAGATGGCCTTAAATTAATGACTTCATTGACATTAACTGATATATTTGCTTCAGGTACGTTTACACTCTGCGATTAATCGGGCCGATTTCTGGTGTAGGTTCATGGTAATTAGTAACAGGCAGGTATACGTGAGCCCACAGTGCATTCTGTTGACAACTTCTTACCTTAACATACATCTAAGGTAGAAATCGGCTCAATTAATCGCAGTGTGCAAACCCAGCCTTACTCATTCGCGCCTCCTGCTACCTTTAAAATTTCCTTATTGCAAATACAGTCATTTCTGCAAGCGTTACTCAGTATTGCTCCTGTTTATGACTACACTTTAAACACAAATATTTTATTCAAACTAACAACGTTGAAATGTAGATTCAATACAAGGAAGAGGTCTTTAAAGACCTACATCTTCCAAAGATAAAACGTGAATTTGACAAGAGAACTTTCAGATTTAGTGGACCTTTACAATATAACGAATTGCCTAATTGACATTTTCACTCTCAAATTCTAAATTTCATATTTGGAAATATTTCCTAACTTGATTTTTTCATTAGTTGTATCTCAATAGTTAACCTTTGATTTTTGTGCATTTTGATATTTTTAAATCAATTTTAATATTAACAATATTGTATTATAATATTAATTGTAATATATATTATATAATTATAATAGCTGTAGCTTCAAAGCAAGTCCCTCATGAATACCAATCGATAGCTGAAAAACTCCTTCACTGCCACATCTCTCCGCTTGACGAGCAAAATTGTCTAGCGTTAGCCAGAGTAAAAGAATAAGAGTACCCTGTGGCAGGGAAGGAATTAAATAATCTCTTTGCAATCCAATCGAAAACTATTTTATTAATTTGTGAACCAGTTGGAACTCAGGCGATAGTTGGTGTAATGACATGCGGCTGATAACACTCACTACAACAGGAATTCCCTTGGTTTTTTGGTTTGATTACTAAAGGAAATGTGTCGATGAAAGAGTCGTTGTTTTCTAAGGATAAAACTCCAAAAGTTGGAGACAGTGCTGCCATGTACATTGTGGCTGCATAGTAACCTTGCATTATATAAGAGATATTGCAAACGAAATTTATCACCACCTTTACTATCGATCTTTTAATTTTTTAGTTTTTTTTTAATCTCAAATTATTACAATTTCACGATGTATGTACGACGGACATATGTCACCAACAAAATGTGGAGCTAAGTTACTTTAGTACTTTTTTCTCTTACCTATTTCCAAATACCTCTCACCATGATGCCAGATATTTTTAAGTAAAAAAGCAGTTTTGTTATTTTGCAAACATCAGTGCTCAAGACGTTACTCGTCAGTTAATGTCCATTTGCAGTTTAGAGTGATGAATTTCTAACTTCTATGACGACTGCAAGTCACTGTCTTAGTAATAAGACAAACTCGAAAAGGGATCTGAGCATTAGAATTTGTTTTGATGTAGTCGCACATTAAAAGTCAACCGATATATAATTATCAGCAACTTAATTATTAGGATTTGTATATACGAAGACAAAATGCTTGATTGATTTAATAATTACAACCTCCACATATTATAAACCTTGTCAGAAGTCCAGGTAAAGCTGTAGAAACCATGATAATTATATTAATGCGCATACTCCTGATAACCGAAGTCTGGTGCATTGTGAAATATTTTTCGATATAGACGAAAACCCGTAGCTGATTCCATCGCACGTGAAGAATTCAATTCATATTTATCGCATTTGACGTAGTTTTTGTTCAGCCATACCGTAGAATTTATTCATTTAGTCAGTACATCAACCATAATTTTAACACTTGTTTGACTCAGGATTATATATGTACCTTCTAGCTGTCTGCCGGATTATCCTTTTGAATGAATTATTTTCTGTATCCTGAGTTTCTGAGAGACTAAATTCACCAATAATTCCGGACTTTCTTCGCAGATCTATGCATAATCTTCTCTTCGACAACTGTATTGATTTGTATTTTTCGGGATTAATAAACAGGAAAGATATCAAACTCATCAAACACAGTCTTTTCCTTTACAATGCGTTGAGCGTTGAGCTTAGAGGACTTGAGTGACAGATACCAAGGAGTGGCATTTCAATGAGTGTATTTCTTACGAGCTAGCAATAAGACAAGTGTATGGTATAAGGATGAGAATTGAATACCACCCGCATGTGTTTGACCAATATCTTAAGCCGATGTTTTCACAGCAGACTTTAATTAATTTCAAAGAATCTAAGTGTTGATAAGTACGACTAAATGCAAGCATGTGGCCGCTCAAGAATGATGACTGAAACCAAGACAAAAAGGACGAGATATCAGATTGTTAGTTACAAATAATCACATATAAACCTTTAGGATCTTATTCGTTTTGCCGTCGCCCTAGAAGGGGGTTGATCTTCTGTTCGGACTTTGCGGTAAATGCATATGTAAGTTTTTCCGACTGGGACTCTTATCTGAACCTACGACTCGCGTCAAGTGATAACACGCAGGATATTGTTTGTCGTTTAAAATCCCATCAATCAAAGCTTTCTCAGTGTCAACGACACTGCCAGAGAAGGATTTGAGAGCACGTTTACTCCATATCCAGAGTTGTACTGATCCAGGCAGGCGTGTTGACAAAAACTCTAAGACAGTTCTGGCCTTTTTTCCATCGACTGTATTATCACTGTTCACTCATATAAGCGTCAAGGACGGCAGGTCAAGTAGTTTGGTTCCCAGGTAAAATTTTCTATTAAGTTAAAGGTCTAAATAACCTTATGTTTGCTCGTTATGTGTTATTCATCTTTTACATCCCCAGTAAGGCACATGGAGAATATTAGGTACTTGCTAAATAAGTGCTTAAGAACTGGAATACCGGGTCACAATTACCCTGTGGCCTTCTAGGATATACGAAATTGTTAACATCTTGCAAGACATACTGCCAGCATATATGTTTTATCTAAGTCTGTGCATCACAATTCTCAGTCAGTTCTTTACAGAATTTATCTTAACTTTCTGTAGTGCGTACGAATTGTTAATTTGATCTCAAACTGAGATTCGGTTTTGGGATTTGTTGGGCTTTAGCAGCAGATGGTTAGCGGATGTGAAGTCTGACTACGAAAGCTTAGAATAAACTATTTTGCCAGTGATTTCTTTTTCTTTTCGATTAATTTTCTCCTAATGCGATCAACACGCCCGTCGGCGGATAACACACATTAGGCAGTAATTACAACCTCTAAACGGATTCAGTGGAATATCCTTTGTTAATGGAACGCAAATGATACTGAGAACAACCATGCAGCCTGTAAATCAGGAGCGCTGAAAACCAAATATCACTTCCAATCCACCATTACTATAAATATAGTTATTTCTACTGGTACTGGAACAACACAAAAGTCACTTAAGCTGTCAACAAATTTATGTCCTTCTGTGAGGTTAAATACATAAGTGAACTTAATACAATTCATAGTTTATGTACTTCTCGTTTGATATCCCTTTCCAGGCATCATCATTCTTTTATGATATTGGGTAAAATGGAGACATCGCCATTCTCTATCGAGAATATACTAAAACCACCAACGACACAACCATCTGAAGATACAGCTTCGAACTCGAGAACTACAGAAGCTCTAACTCTTGCTGAAAAGTTAGCAGGTATTTAAAATGAAGAAAGATCGAAGTACACTATCCTTGTTCCACTGTTCAAAAATTTCATTGGCGATATGCAAGAACGCTTTGAGTAAACCGCTATTTTTTTTACATTGATCAAAGCAGATTAACCGGTGTCACTTCATTAATGACAATGTAAATTAATGAAATATTTCATGAAGAACGAACATTTTTTAGGGAGGGCAAATCATAAAAATATTTCCGTATAACATTTTATTATACTCTTTCTAATTGATAAAAGGAAAGTATAAACTTGAATATAACTCATCCAATTCTGTTTTTGCAAAACACGTGAATTACTCATTGTTCAGCTAGCTCATCAAGGATAATTTAAAATTTTTAAGGTTAAAGGATCGGCGGACTAGCGAACATGCACCTTCATTCTCGAACAATTTTTAAAAGTAGCACTTTCTAAACAGACTAATGTCGTGTACTAAAAGCAACAGATCAAGGTTTTTTCTACAACAAAATTTACATAGATTTTGCCAGCTTAAGGTTTCCAGCCGTTTCATGCAACCAGTTTTTGGTTGTTTTCATTCTCTTATTTAAGTTCTGATTACCGAGACATTTTGGAGAACTGACACTATGTGATGTACATATGTGTTTCCGATATTCCTTTTCCGCTTGATTAAACGCGATAGCACATGCGTCACATTCTTGAGTCAACTTATGTGCACTTAATTTCATAACAGATTGGGTGACTCATAAAATCGCAAGAGATTTACTTATTGTCTTTAATCTGGAATCCATTTAAATCAACTGGAGCTATTTGTGATATGCTGTATACGAAGGAAGTACATATCTCATGTTTTTCCTGTACGTAAGCCCTGATAAGCCGAATCGGTATGGTAAATATACAGATTTGTTTCCGCCAGAATGGTAGTAAATGTCAAGTTTGCTGCGCTGACCGTCTACTCTTTGCATAAACTCCAATAATTAAAAGTGTAATTGTCGGAGAACTAAATATTGGCGTAGCAAAGACATACAATTAATACAAATTACGAACACTTTAGGAAATATACTATTCTTCTTAAGCCTTGCTGACAAGTCGAGATTCTATAGCTTGATTTATTGTTTTACGAAGTACACCTTGTAGGTGCAGATAAGAACGTCTTAAAAGGTATTAATCGATTAGGGGTTTTTCACAGGCTCACTGACCTCTCGCCACCAAACGAAATGATTAACACTTTCTTGTACACATCATCACAAGAATATACTGTTTTTGATGTAAAAAAGCCTACAGGACGTGATTCTAAGTGCAACAATTAAAGACAAATCCTTAACTATGTCAGGGTGGCCAGGATTTATTTTAGGGTAAATAAAGCGAGAATGAATTTAAAAACAAATCTTCATCTTGATAATTTCATCATGTTAACTTACGGGAAGACAAGCGGTGAACTTCGTTCGTTTTCCTCTTTAAAGGGCACTGAAAATCGGGGACGCTTAACCTCTATCATTGCGATCATAACCAATTTACAAACTCTTGGAAAGAGTGATATAAACATCTGTGCAGAATGGGTGGTATACCAAAGGCTGCATATTTACTTAGTTTGCTCCAAATATTCATTGCTACCCCTTTGTTCACTCGCCGGAGTTTGGCTGAGCGTTTTGTTTTAACAATACCACAAAAATATTTCTATTTAGTATTTGATGATATTTTATATCTTTTAGTCTTCTACTTGCTTTCAGTAAAGTTATTACAGAAGATGGTTTGACGCATACATAAGTAGGAGTTCCCATGCATACAAGCCAATTTTCGAAAGCGGATTATCAATTACGTGCAAAGCAGCTAAACTAATTGGACTACTAATCGCCTTTAGTGGTCTTTAATAAGCGTTCAATGGACCTGGTTTTTAACAACCGAAAGCGAAGAAAATAGGAAAAGTATTAAAATAATTACATAGCTTGCTGTATCTCTCACAATTGTAGATGTTTAGATGCCAATTTTTGCTAGTTCACTAAACACCATCTCTTATCAACAGTCCATTTAGTGTACGGCAATAATCAAGAATACGTCGAAGAACAAATGCAACAAAGTTTTGGACCTTTTTTCTTTTCTTGAAAAGATTGTTTTTTTCACTTGTATTTGTTATCCTGGGTCAGCGTACAGAAAATAAGCCCGAAAATGTTTGAAGTCATAAATCACAATTAGTAATCTTTGCTCTTGTATCACGTACACTCTGAACATTTACCCTGATTTTGACAAGATATTACACTTCATTGAAAACTGAACATTTTTTAAAAGTGAAGAAAGGATTTTGAGCATCATCATTAATTGAAAAGTACAAGTTTCGAGCTGATACGTTAAATTTTGCGGGTAATTTACTAATTATGACTTTATAGATTGAACATTTATTATTCAAATTTCTTCAAAACGAGAAAGTGTGGGAATTGTAAACTTTCTAAGGCAAGAGTAAAGTATCATCTGTAATATAATCCTCTAATCAAACTGTCCAAAATACTTCAACGTTTGATAATTGAATATCGTAATTATGCCCCTTTTACATAGACCGTTCAACGTTATCCTGAAAGAAGTACATCTTCGAAAATGCATTGCATCAAAATGTTGGTCATCAGATCAGATACTTCAACTCCTTCCCTGGCCCGGAGGACTTCTATTATATTACTCTCGCTAGCGCCAGACGACTTTACTCGTCAAATGTAGAGATGTGGCAGAGAAGGAGTTAAAGAAAAGTCGACATTTCTAACTGTTTTGTATGCTCTTGTGATACAACGCAAAAATGCAGAGAACTTATGTAATTAATTACGGAAACCACAGAGTATTTTGATTAAATACAGAACAATGGAAACTCCGAACAGTGAAAATATATTTATTGAAATTCTTCAATGCAAAATGTTAATTGCATAGTGAAAACACATTTATTGAAATTCTACGTTTCGGATAGGTTTCGGTCATCGTTTAGAATGCTGACGTTGTTTAACATTTTCCATTATTGCCACACCTCCTTTTGGTAGATTACGTTGAAAAAACCCTATGTTTGTCATTTCGTTGAAGTGGTGGGGTAGGACGCATTCTACAAATTAGGGTAAACTAAGATTGTTCCTCTGGAGGTAAGAGGAAATGGCCCAACAAAATTAAAGACTTATTAACCGAGGGCGAGGTTAGTACGGTCTGTGTAATTAGGTCTGTGCTAAAAACCGAAGTCAAATACCTTCTCGTACAAACCAAAGAAACCGGAGGTTGATAAGGAATTTGATATATGGCTTTTAGTTAATTTACTCTGTTGTTTTTTTACGGTGTTTTCGTATTTAGATGTAGATGTTTACCTAACGTCGCAGGCTGTTTATTTAGTTCCATGAAAACCTCAATCGCTATTGTTTTATAAGAATAGTTTTGAAAAAAAGCACATTCACTAATGTTTCAGTACATTTTACTCTTTTTATTTCTTTGATGTAAATACCTACTTGTTGTTAATTTCCCTAAGAAATTCAAGTCAGAAGTTTTTCCGCTAAAACTTACCGATACAATAAAAAATTGCATCAGACCAAACGGTCTAATATCGTAAAATATCTAAATGTTCAGCAACCAATCAGTATGCGTAATTTTACCTATGGAGCGAGAAAAGAGCTCGACCACATAACAATTAAGGTTATTGCATGGTTTTAATCACTCACTAGTACCAAGAATATCTTTTTTAGATATAATTCTTGAGGCTCGCTATGGTAGCGGTGAAAGAAAACACAGACGGACAAGGACAGCGTTCACCCACCACCAACTGGCAGCTCTAGAAAGTGCCTTTTCCAAAACACACTATCCTGATGTGCTAATGCGAGAACAACTTGCTGCCTTTACAAACTTACCAGAGTCCAGAATACAGGTATGTGACGGAAACACTTTGAGGTCTAAATCATAATAAAAGACAAGTTCAAATTTGTATCCCAAATGGTTGTGACAGGCTTGGGACCCATAATGCAAACTTTGTACATTATATAAAGAAAATAAACCATACATAAATCAGAGAGAAAGCCATGATCCAGTGACACATGTTCTTCTTGCCGCTCTTTCTTTGGATCTATAAGCTTTCTCGAATGTCTTCCTTTCATAAAAAATCCAAATTATTTATTCGGAATGGAATTACTCTGGTTGGGGTTAACAACAACAAATAAGTCTTTTGAGTGCATAATTACTTCGCAAGTACAGTGTGTTGCAAGATGTAAAGGGTGTGCCAACTGTTGAGTAATAAACTCGTCACATAAAAAGCTACCATATCTGGAACCAACCAGTTTATGAATGTGCAAAAAAATACGAATATAAATCCAACTATAACATATTTGCTGATACGGGCTAACATTAGCCATGTAAAAATTTCCTCAGAGTTTCCGATTGGTTTCAATCTCTCACACTCTTTTTCTGTTTCATTCATCCATCCACTTGTTATCTCATTTCTTATTTTTTAACTTATCTAGTGCATCTTAACTTTGAAAAATTATCCATTGAAGACCTCGTAAGAGTTGCCTGTTTTAATCATTTTAATTTTGGTGATAATACTGAAATACATGTTTTCAGCAACTTTTAAGAGGTTTAACAGTTTCCACATATAAATGCATAAGTCTATTAAGCCTTGTGGGAACGCTCATATGACAGTTCATGAGAAATTTAATCAGAAATCAAAATATCATACTGGATTTAGTTTTGATTCCAAGACTTAACGTAACCTTATACTAGTCGTAAACTTGCACAAAATAGCATCTGACTGTTGTAAGTACTCCGATTGCACCGACTCCAACGATTGCACCAGGCGAACTAGTTGCCACATGACAACAATTCCATCGGTCAAACAGGTCGCACTGGTCGTACCTCTTGGACTGACCATATCACTACCGCCTGTTACACCAGAGGCCAGATCAACCACTGCACATCACATAAACTCCAACGGTGTGACGTATACGGGTTAAATGAACAGAAAAATAAAATTCTCGGTCGCCGACCGCTTTTATGAGATCTTGGCTAGGCATCCTTTCAACTTGACCATTCCATCTTAACTTCATTTCTCGTGCTTTATCCTTAATGTTACAAGCTTTTGGCTTTCTCTCGACGTCTTCATTTCATTTTTAATCTCTGATATTGGTGTCTCTGGTGCTCCTTAACATTCCCATTTTCCTGCCTTCGCGGAAAGATTCTTCCTTCTTTCATGCTGTCTACGAATGAGCATCGAAAAACAGAACAGGCCTCTACACAGTCTTATAGATTTTAAGCTTACGTTTACATATTATCTTTTACTCCCTGATTACAACTGACAATCCATGCCATTTGTGTTGTGCTGCAAAGATCAGCGACAGCTGATCCGCTCGGCTATCACCTCGTGGGGTACTTTTCCGTTTTACTAAGTTGTAACGTCATCTGTAAATCTATAACTGAACATCTAGAGCTTGATTTCCATTCTGGCGAATTTGATCACGCGATAAAAATCGCTTTAACCAAAATCAGCGTTAATTTCATTTGCCTAGTCAGTCAAGCAAACTCCGACTCTGGTAGACTTTTGCGTGGTCAGATAAATTGACCTTAATGGAAAACCGAAATCGATTTGTTAAATAGATAACCTCTACAGTGGCGCAACCTGAAATTTTTAAGGGCAGGGGTCCGAGAGTAATAAGAGATACCGTGAAGAGCGATTTTCACCATTTCGAATGCAATAGATGCAGGAGGCTTTGGGAAACTGAGGGCAAAATAGTATAGTTAACAGGGCACACACAAGATTTCCCACGAAAAAGGCAGGGTTCGCCCCGAACTCCCTCTCTATTTGCCCCACTGGTTTGATGTAAAAAAGTGCCTTCTACGGTAGTAAATAATGCTTATTGCTATGAATAAAGAACAAGAAAATGAATACAGCTAAAAGGGCGACCGAAAAAGGGGGAAGGACGTAAACAAACTAAAGCTGATCAAGAAAAAGTAGAAAGAC
>JBAHVQ010000062.1:261699-281254 GCA_036872915.1 Nanipora kamurai
GAGATGCTCTAACCATTGAGCTACATAGACTCAGATGGTGAGCGAAGGTTACATTTATGTACTAGTTCGTATAGATCTATACGATCTATACCATCTATACGAACTAGTACATAAATGTAACCTTCGCTCACCATCTGAGTCATTATAGCTCAATGGTTAGAGCATCTCACCGGCGATCAAAAGGTTACGGGTTCGATTCCGGTCAGAGGCTCAGAACGTTTTTCTGAGTAGATTAGCTTGAGCATGCGTATAATAAACATCATTATTATTATTATTATTAATATTATTATTAATATGATGATTATTATTATTATTATTATTATTACTATTATTATTACGTACTACTACTTCACTTCGGCATTGATACTGGTGATAAATTAACAAGTTACTTTAATTTCTCGTGTTTACAAATTTGGTGTGGTGATTGCCATCTTGAATCTTTTACAATGAAAAATTCCTAAATTTTATCAAAGAAAAAATATTTCATTCTTGGACATTAGCTATCCATATTAATGCCCATCTCAATTGACTCTTTTCTTCCCGAAAAGTTCTTCAATTTTTTTAGTTTTTTAATCAGACGGTTTTACACGCGGAAAGGGCACGATTTGCCAGAAAAGAGTTAATGTTCTACTGGTGACTTTGTGCGCATTACGGACCGATTTTTTCACCTGATTACACTATAGATACGACAGGATGTTTACCTGTCCTCTTTCCAACTCACCATCCGTTCGGGATCCCAATTCTTTGTCTTCTGGCGATGATGGTGATGGGGACTGACAAACTCTATCTTCGTGTGATGTCGACGTTTCATCGCTTTCGCCATCAGACTTTGGTTTCTCTTGATCTGTTGTCTCCTTTTTTGCTGTTGCATGTGATGATATCTCGGTAACAATGCGAGCGTCTGGATGGTAAGGATAACTGAAAGAAGCAATACCAACGTCGGACATTGGACTCCAGTGCTGCATGTACAAGCCGGTAAGATGTTGTCGTTCTTGTTCTAGCATGGCATACTGTGCTGCGCGTTCTGCAGCTTTATTTCGAAGAATACGATTGATGGAGCTTACACTTGGGACATTATCGCGGTCGCACACGGATTCTTCAACTAATCTGTCGCGGATTTCCCATGCAAATATCGTCGGATTCTGTTGTTTGTACTGAACAATTTTACTTACTACAGCTGGTGTAGCAACTTTGGGTTTACTTCCTCCTATCGAGCCTGGACGAACATTTCCAGAGTCATAAAATCGACCCAGAATTTTACTAATGCATCCATGAGAGACCATCAGCCTACGAGAAATTTCACAAGGACGGACTCCACAATTGGCAAGCTGGATTATTCTGTGACGAATGTAATCGGGCAGTGGTCTACCACTTCCAAAGTTTCCTCCTAACTGATTCATTCCACCATTATATGCGTAGACTGAAGCAAAAAAATGTCAACAATTAACATTTGATAGTAACCGACAACAGAGCAGGTAGCCAGGTTTTCCTCCAGCGGCGGATCTAGAGAAAGGGTTCTAAGGGTCCGGAGTCGGTATTTGGCCAGTTAGAAATGCCATACTTGTAAATACTAGACTGCTGAGAGGCGACAAGTTAGACAACGCACATAGAGTTGGTTGTCAAGTTAAACTCTCGATTTAATGAGACCGTGCCTTCAGCTAATGCTTTTATAACTACCTTTTTTAATAACATGGATCCGTCATAAGCTTTACCTAGGAGGTTCTACCTTAGGCTGATAGTATTGCAAAATATTATACAGTAGTATAATGATTCAAATTATATAAAATTGTTTATGAGCCAATAGTGATGCAGTGGAAATGGTGGGATTATAATCTTTCATATCATGATTCATCAATTGTACGTCTTTAGCTAAGTTCCGTCATCAACTATCTATGTTGTACAGCAGACTGGATTTCTGTGTGATCTGAAAGTATGGTTACATAGAACTCTAAATAGTTTATTGACTTTATTCTAGGAAGTTATAGAAAACTTAATGCCTGTGGCAGTTATTATAATCCCGTGAGCAATCCTAATTCAAATTGAATAAAACGGGAAAACCAGGTATGATTAACCTGGAGCTAGTTCGAGATTGTGAACGGCTATTTAAGTCATTTGCCTACAATAAACTTGATCATATTTTGTTTCCTATGAATTAGAAACGAGCGACGCTTGAAACAAATCCTACGGTCATATTTTAAAACAATTTTCCAAAATTTATACATATATCTATTCAATTCATCTTTCAAATTCATATTTTCAATTCAATTCATATTTTGTTTTATCTATTTTTCATACAAACCTGCCTTTTTCAAATATTTGAAGCAACATTTATCAGGCATGTATTTTTCTCTTGTAATATTCATTTATAATTCATGAGGAAAATACAAAAGAAGTGAATGTTTAATCTGTATTTGTAACTGTGCTACAAAATCCTGCTGACTTATATAAAGTTTTTTGCTGAATCTTCACCCTTTTGATGAACATGAATGTTTATTTGCATCAGTATCATAAATACTTTACTATTGACGTTGGTGTTGTATTGGACATGCAATCATTCGCCTTCGGCTTGTGCTTGTATATCCGATACAATACCAACGCTCATACGGTAAATAGTACATAATCATTATCTTCATCATCTTCATCATCATCACAATAATAATAATAATTATTATTATTATTATTATATTTGTATTATTTCTAATTTCTTAGTTTCGTAGCAAGCTTTAGGCAAAGCTGGTAAGATAATTACATAGCAGGCATTTTGTGAAGTGGAAGGCAATATTTCTAAAGGCACCATTCCCTTGGTTTTTTCGACACATATCTTCAATTTCCAGCCCAGTTCCCAGAGAATAAAATCAAAGATACATAGACCACAGACTATCCACCCTCGAATTTCAAGAAAAATTGTGGCTTACCAGTTTTTACTGATACTGTAAAACTACTTTTACCAGTTCCTAATAAGTGATGAATATGTCCAAAATTTTTCGTTTTTCACTTCGTTTCGCTTGACTACCAAAATATCGATCAGCACGAATGAACTGATACGTGAGGCGAATATGATTATTATTAAATTATTATTATTATTGTTATTAAAGTAACGCGTATACTCTTAGGCTTAAAATGATTTATCTTAAAAATGAAATATCTGAAATTCACAACCTGGAGAGCAAAGGGCATTCGTACATGAAAAGGTACCACAGATTTGCCGGAAGATAGAAATAAAGAACTGGATCATTGTCTATATAATATGATTAAAGTAAGACCCAATTATTCTTAAAAGTAAATAAATAATTTAATAAAATCTTTACAGTCCCTTGCAGTCTGACCTAATGATCAGGTACTTAATTCGTATTGGTATATGATTTGCTTTTCAGTTCCACGCCTCCATTCATAAATATCGATGTAAAGGTAAGGTGATATAACTTCCCTGTATCTTACATGTCATTTATTCAAATAAATATAAATGGTCTTCCACTAACTCCTGCCAGTATTAGTCCTCAGAGACCTATGCAGACTTTAGTATTTTACTCTAGCTAATGCCAGACGATTTTAATCGTCAAGGGGAAAGTCCTCAGACAGGAAAGAGTTAACAAAAAAAAGACCGATCGTGACAATACAATTTCAGGGATTCAAGATGTCTACGAAAATCTCAAAGAGGGCACCTGACGGTCTTAGAACATTGTCGTTTACGGGATAAGCACCTGAGAGCCATTTTTACACTGTCATTTTAAATTATAGAAAATAAAATACAGGTGAAGTGTTAATTCTTTCAAATAATGTTTCTTTTCTGTTTCAAGCCATTTATAGCGAAATCACTACAAATGGATCTCTGGTAGCCACGTGTCTTCTTACTTATTTCACAAAATTAAGAGCGAGTTGTCTTTTCAAAACATGACTAAAACGACATTCTCGTAATATTCTCCATTGTATAGAAACCAGTGCCAAGCATTAAAATCCTCAATAGTTTTGTTAAAGTTACTTTTGTTGTCAGTGACTTGAGTCCTGCCAATGATTCTAATCAGCGTTCACGTGTGAAATTTACCATGCAGTTGATATTTGACAAGCCGCGCAGAGGCATTTCAAGAACAATAAATAATGAACATAAACTAAAATCGGGTGACCTAGCAAATTATCAGTATAGAATATAGAACTTAAAAATTTCTTGCAGACTTGGAAGAATTCGGTAGAACAACTGCTGCTTAAACACTCAGGCTTTTTACCAAAAGCTTCTATGCAATCTATATACACATGGTTATATATCCTTTCAGTATACACATGACACGAAATCTTGAGTCCACAGTAATTTGAAGAGAAAGTTGTTCATAAATTTTCCTTTTGAAATAACTTTAAAAAGACGAATGATACCGATTTCTATAATTTTGATGCTCTAACGTTTTTATATAGAGGCTTGATAGCAATTCTTGTACCTTGGGTCTGAGTGCCAAATTGATCTTAAGTAACTTACGATATTCAGCAACGCATAAGAGCAACAACACTGACGGAATTCAGTTTGTCAGCCATTTATGAAAAACATTGCATTGTCGGCGTTGTCAGCAGTTTCGATCTTACGTCTTTGCAAATATGTCAGAGTAGATATTATTCTGGTGAACTGATCTGAACTCGTTTAATAACCAATTATACGCACATTTTATTAGTTATACACTAATATGTTAATCTTACAGTGCCGAGAGAGTTGAGTGATTAGAACGTCACGATTACTTAAGAATTTAACAAGCTTACATAAAGATTTTCTCACCGAAAATATCACGGGCTTCTAGTGGAGTATAGTTAATTGTTATAATTAAGCATAAAATCGTCAAATTAAAAGAAATTGCCCGACTGTCCTGCAGCGTTCTGAGTATTTTCGGTTAAAAATTGAAGCAATTTTACCACTTAATACCAGGGGGCGTTAAAAGCATTATACACGCACGTGTGTACATTTTCAAAAGCAAACATAATTTTACTCCAGTAACGTTAATGATAACTGTTTGCATATAAATTTGAAGTTGTATTAAAAAAGTTCTCCAGACGAGAAGACTCTACAGTCTACATGTGCATACGTTTTTATTAGCATGTAGATTATGTTATGGAAAATTTAAAATTTCGTTACCTTATTTTACTTCCTTCTTAATGATCATGCCCATTCTTTAACAAAATAAATGGATTATTCGTATCAAAAAATACCCATTACTAAGCCTAATCTCTGTACTTTGACCTGTAAATCTCAAAATGCTTTACGAATTACGCGTAACCCAGAGTTTAATTAATTATTTACATTGTTAAACCACCAGCCAGGCAAAACTGAACATAGATATCACCATATCAATTTGGTCCACTGTTACTGCAGTAAAACCTCGGTAAATTTGTCACCTTGTCTGTGAAAGCCTTATTCGCTACCTGGCATGTGTTTTCGATAATGGCTAAAGTTGTCTCCTATTGTTCAAACGACGCTGGGCCAATGTCAATGAAAAACTACACAAAAATTGTAAATTTAGTAATGGAGTATTAATTTTAATACCATTGACGATATTACACAGTGGGCCACTTAGTTCTAGTGTAATTCAGACTATTATCACTAAAGAAACAAGACTTCCATGACTGAACCTAAATTCAATTCTGACATAACGAATAAGCTATGATGTAAGCAACTCGTTGACTTTAATTCATTTTAATGGCTACCACAGACCAATCTTCACCACGTGTGTTTGTATTGTTGACATGAAAAAAACTTATAATTTTCCTTTGAAAGACAATACTAAAAGACATCCTCTTACCAAATTTTTATTAGAGAGTTCGCAAAATTATTGCATCATTCTAGACGAGGCAATAAAGTTTAAAAACTATTTTGTAATTCAGTTTTTATCACCTAAACTTAACATAATAAAACTTAAGAAAATTTCAAGGTCTTGCTTTTCGATTAATCAGAGGCATTGCCCATCATTTTGAATATTATGTTGGAAATTGTGCTCTTTTTCCAAACACCATTTGACCGTTAAAAAAATAGACATAAATCAACTGTTATGGCACGAAACTTACATCATATACCGTAACTTTTCAAGGAAGGTAATGTGTTGATAACTTGTCATGACTCCAGTGGCTCTCAATTTTGATACGTTTGTTTTGTAACTAGAGCTTTATAAACACAATAAGAAACCTAAATCAATTTTACTAGATGTTTTTCTCGTAAGCAAAGTTCAGTTGATATCATGCAACTGGGTTTAAAACCATAAAAAGCCGCATTACATTTTATCAATAACTGGGCGTCAAACAGCATTAATAGGCTAAGTATATAACTAAACCATGAATAGTGATCCACAACTAGACGACTTTAATTCAGACAACTTTTTAACAGTACGAAAGCCTTGTCGACCTACTCTTGGAGCTCAGTAACTGACTACGGATCCTGTGATATATGGAAAGAATTCAGCATAAAGATAGACCTTGTCATGCTCAATGTCCATTAAATTCTCGAAAGTTGTCAGAACAAATTCCATAATAGCATAAACCATTTAAGGAGAGTCCACTACGGTATTTTCTGAGGTCCAAGATATCCTACTTTATTGTACGTTAGGTTGTTTCTCGAAGCAATTTTTTTTGCCTATTTTCAACAAATATTGATGTCGAAATTTTCATCGAGAGAACAATGGAAAAAGTAACTTTTTAAACGAATTCTCGAATGATGCTGCACAAACACGAAATCGTGACTTTTTAAAGTATTAGGAACGAGATTGGCTACACTCGTTTACCCTATCAATATACGAAAGCCAGATTTCAGTTCCAGGCTGAAAGTCACATTAAACCGCCAGATGGACTTTCGTTTGACAGAGACACTCAGCATTAAAATTACAAGTATTGATGAAATAACCGGTGAAATGAAAATCTTTTTTTCGACCTTTAACTTTACGTTTAATTCGTGTACAAAACTGACTGAAAGACGATTCTACCTAGCACATTAATCATTCTTTCATAAGCAAAACTAAAGAAAATTATCATAAGGTACCTTGGCTTGTCGTCCAACTTTCCATTTTGTAAGGACTCCAGTTCTCAAATGTAGGGAATGTTCACAAGTTTCACGTTGCTGTATGTTGCCAAAATATAAAACGGTTTTTCAATTTAATCGAGGTTCTTGTTCTATAGAGCCAGTAAGTAACTTCATGGGTGTATTTTAGCTCACTTACCTTTATAGTAACCGACTTGATGAATTGCTCGAAGCTCAGCGGCAACTACAATCAGCACGCCTGAGCTGGTTTGCCTTAATCCTTCCGACCACTCAGAACATATATCTATTTATCCATTTAGCCAAACAATATTAATTTTATAAAAATGGGCATCTCACAGATGTTCACAGACGTCGTTATTAAAGCGATTTCTTTTGAAGTCAATTGGACGTCGAGGGGACGGTTTTTGGCAGGCCGTTTAGACTCCAAACAGATACGCCCTTTGTACTGGCTTTCGTATGGGATTTTAACAACATTTTAACAGCTGTTGTTTTAACCAAAACAATAGAAATGCAGACGGCAGATGGCCGTTAAATGATTTTTCTTTTTTAACATTGAGTACGATTAGAAGTCCTAATCTAATTAGATCATGTGAATATGCAAAAACGCCCCTTTCCATCACCCTCATATCAAATTTCTCATTTACGTTTGAAGGCTTCGAGTCACTTCATAATTAAATTCATCGACTTTAATAAGGGTTATGCCGTTTATTATAATCTGAAGTAATCATTTTTTACTAAGTTGATTTACTTTTTCATCATAATCCATCTCATCTTTTCACCCCCAAAAGTTTCTCTATTAAAAGATCTCGTACCCCTTGACGGTGCGCTTGGGGTTTTTTCTCCTTTGGTCAAAATATATGAGTAGGGACGACTTGTTGTGCTCAAGTGCTTAAAGCAAACGTTTGCTTATACAAAAGATTTTGATTAAATTCTGTATACGGTTGGTAAACTTTTCTTTCAATAAGCCACTACCCAACATCCAACGTGTTCTTTTGCAGAGTTCTTAGAGTCGGCAAGAACAATGGAACTAAAGGTAAAGCGCAAGGACACAGTTAAATCGGTAGCCAAACAACTCAGATTATACCAGTTTGGGCACACAGAAGAGATTAAAATCGTTGTGTGTGACATTTTACGGTGATTCTTGATAAGTTATATGGGCCTGGATTTTGGACAAGATATTTCTTTTTCCGAGCACTGACTCTAATCCCGAATGTTTTATAAAAAGAATTTTAAAGTAATTTATAGATGTCGTATAGGGTAAACAACTTTTAAACAATTTATAATAAAATGACATTTTCATAAGAAAATGATCTCTTATCGCGTTCATTCCCACTGGTTCTAATAAAAATCTTTGTTGGATCTATTTTCAGGGGAATATTAAGCGGAGTTCACAATTTGTCAGACATAAATTGTCGCCATTCGCTACTTTCTCAAAGCTCGCTAAAGGTTATATAATTTTTAAAACTTAATTCACCAATGCATGCATAAATTTGTGGGTTAAAGAACTATACATTCACGTTTGCTTTACAGTCAAAAATAAGCGACATTTGTTGTGAAAACTAGTCTCCGTACATTCGGTTCTGTTGGCGTATTTGACTGATTTTCAATCATTTCGAGAAAATTTTGTCACTTTCCAATCTACTTTCTTTTGATATTACAGTTTTCCGCGCAACAAATTTCTTCTCTGTTGTATAAGCTCCTGGGGAGATAAACAAACTTACTAGCTTTATGTGTTGACGAGACTAAAATGAAAATCGGCTTAATTAAGACATAATCAAACGAATTCATTAACGAGCAACCGTTTTTATTGTATTGTTTTGCTTTGTTTAACTTTCATCTCTACCTACTTTCGAATTACATGTGATTGTTTTTGCGACAGCTTATTCTTCGAGCATTCCTGCTTTTTAATTTAACCAAAGCTTTCGATGATCTTTCTTGTCTTAATACTGATAACAGCTGAACGACTTGACTGCTTCAACCTCTCATTAGACGAGCAATAGTCATTAATACAATTACTTGGAATATACGATAGATATGAAATTTAAATAAAATTATATTAAAAAGTGTATTTTTCTCAGCGTGAAATGAAGCCGGCATGATGCAGAGAGACAAAGTAGACGCTATACGATATTTCTACGACCGATATCGAAAAAACGAGGAAGATATAATGAATACATGTGGCCCTTTTATGCAAGGAGACCGTATATGATTTTTCATTCTTGTACTAGGTGGGTCCTGGTAATAATTACCATGCAAGAAATAATTAAAATGTTAAAGACATAACTTCCAAGTTATTATAAGATCATAAAAGCACCTTCTGTCTTTCCAACGTGTGCATGCATTTGCCAATGTGCTACCAATGGCAAATATTGAAAAACAATAAGATCTTAATCTAGGTTAGATCAACTCTCCGGAAAATCCGAGGCTAAATTTCTTTGCAGGCCTGGCTCTTTAGTAAATTACAAATTCATATAGAGTTCTCCTTTTTAACCCACTCTCCATATGAATCACTTGATATTTGAGAATAAAATGGCTCAGTTTTCGGTATTGGCGCTTGAATAAAAAAACTGAGGCAATATTTACCGGATTAATAGTGGTAAAATGATATCAAGGTCTCCAAGTCGCCGTGTTAAAGCGATACAAGAATTTAATTAAGCTTTAAAGATAAATATCGTACTCATTTGGTAGCAGTTGTGTTAACAACGTTTGTTGAAACTGTTTACTAAATTCGTCAAGTTTCAAAGTAAGTAATTTGTTTTTAAAGGTGGGCTTACATCGCTAGTTTTGATTTTTTAAAGAAGTTGAAATTAAATGGACCCTCAAGGTGTCTAAAAGTAATTAAAGTTCATTAAAAATAAAAACGTCTTTCCTAAATCTTGATTACATTTCGATTCAGATGAATTACTTCCTGACATTAATTTCTATGTTGTATGTAAGACTGAGTTCATATCTTTATGACACTTGTGTTTTCCCACTCGTTCTTTTGGGTCTGTTTAGATCGTCATATAAGGAAATAAGCTGCATAGGAAGAAAATTGAAGTTTTAACCTGCGTACACTAGCAGTGAATCCAAATGCTAAACGTGTACAGAAACTAGAAGATACTTTCCGGTGCAAGTACGATTTATTATTTTCCTTTTCTCAAAAAGCTAAACTTGGACGATTAATAAACTAACCTTTGAAA
Source organism: Nanipora kamurai (assembly GCA_036872915.1). Classification (NCBI taxonomy): domain Eukaryota; kingdom Metazoa; phylum Cnidaria; class Anthozoa; order Scleralcyonacea; family Helioporidae; genus Nanipora; species Nanipora kamurai. Next base: position 271,882 of record JBAHVQ010000062.1, read on the forward strand.
ATCATGCAGGTAAATATTACCGTGTAATTTTTTAGTTAATTCACATCTGTGGAAATACAATCAAACTGTCTTACAAAATTATTTATAAAATATTTTTAAGAAACCTAATTTCAACAAATATCTTTTTGCTTATATAATGAGATAAAGAGCACAATTTCACTTGGTTTAATGAATGCAGAGATATAGAATGAAGTGTGCGATTTCGTAGAAGAGTCCTATGACATAAACCCAAAAAAAATCGGTGGCCAAAAGTTAAAACTGTGTTCGAAAGAAAAGATGGTTTACTTTTATTTATGCGGTACAGTGATCCATTTAAGCTTAGAACATGAAGATGAAGGTCAATACTACTATTCGTACAGTTAGTTATCTATTGAAATAATACTTTGAGAAGTCGACCGCTGGCTTTCAATTCAGTGAGGGTTGTGGGACATTTTTTCATAAACTTAATCTTAAAACAAAAGATGCCGCAAACATCCTTTATTAAATGGCAACAAAGCGTCGACCACTATTTAGGAATGAAGGAAGGGAAATAACATGCCTACCCAATATTTCAAACGGCCGCTGAACACCGAATTGAGTTCCAGATATTGTATAGTACCTTTTGAGCGTTTATACAGTGGTTGCCATTTTCCACCACGATTTCCCTGTCACTATGGGGTGAAATTGATTTCAAGTCCCTCTCTCGAAAATTGATAGCACCTCCCATATCTCCTACCAGTTGACACCCAGAAATGATAAACGTCTAGAATTATAAAGAGAATACTAGGTCTTGAGAATCTCCATTAAAGTTTTCTTACTCCCATACGAAATCACTATGTGGCTGTAATCTGTAAGATAAATATTAACGTTTGGTGTGGCAATCCCAAAATCTAAATCATTGATATGTATAAATCATAGCATTACTACCAATGTTCATAAACAACAGAATTTCGTTTCATTAAACGATTTACCGAACATCGAAACGTTGAGGTTGCGATCGAACATGGAGACTTGGACGTCACGTCCTAGGCATCTATACCAAATTTGAAGGAGGTAAATAAAATACTCTAATACCATAAACAAACGAGAACGCAAGTCACCGCAAGTTTTAGCTTGTGCCTCCTTTGACTGCCAACTTGCGATGATTTTCGTTGGCTCGCGTTATCCCGAGTACAATTTTAGCTTGTTCAAATTTCACGTAAAATTTGACCTTTTTACGAGCTATTCTCAAACAGAAAATATAAAGAAAAACCGAAAGAAAAACAGGGAAAATGTACTGACGAGATTTTTACACTAATAACTTTGCCATAATAACATAGTAACTTGCAGAACTTCCAGCGATTTGTGCCACCATTTGTCTGTTGGTATCACAAGTTATCACAAATTAATTTGCGGTTACTTGCGATAAGGGCTTAACTTTTTCCTGTCCGAGGACTTTCCCCTAGACGAGTAAAATCGTCGGGCGTTGGCCAGAGTTAAATACCAAAGTCTCCATAGGTCACTGAGGACCTATACGTACCCGAAGGGATCAAGAGTCTAAGACCGCAAATACCAATTTCAGCGGAACCCCCATTCCCAGAAATAACGTAACTTACTCAGGGGGTTAGTAAGGGTATAAATTTTTGAGAAATTTCAGTAATTTTGCCCCAGCCAAAAAAAGGTATGGTTTCTCCGAGAGCCTGCATTCTTAAATCTCATTCCCAAGTCTTAACAATGAGTTTCCTTTATCCTCACTATCACCAGTTAGGCACTGGACATGTACAGCAGGAAAGCAGAATACAAGTTGCATCTGGCGTTGGAATTATTGTTTTCCCTCTCAATCTACTAAATCATTAACTTTCTAGCATGTTTAAGGACAAATTCCCGAACATTAATGGGCTTTTCAAATATTGTTGGATGTCACAACCGAAGTAATTACCTCCTAAGTCTACCTGGTTTTCTGTTCCTTACCGTGGGTGGATCGAGACTTCAAATTTGTGATAGCTCAACATCCACTAATCAAGCCCATTTTCATGTTATATTCCAGCACATAAGATATAATTGAAATAAATGTTTTTAGATTGTAAACTTATCTCGACTAGTCTTTAGCATTTCGTTTGACGAATTTTGACTATATTTTTAAGTTAGGAAACCAAATATAGGCATCAGAGTAGAGGTTTGAGTGGTACTAAAATCAAGTTGCTCCCTCCCATTTTAAGCTAATTCAGGGGGACAAGCTAATAGTTATAAAGCTCCTCCCACGATCCGTGACCGTGCCATGCACAGCAAGTCTCTAATGTAAAAGTTAACAGTTTAAATGAGGAGACGCAAGTTTTTAGGAAACACTAACCGTAAGTGAATCGTAATTGTATATAATAAGTGTTTAACAAGAAAAGTTAATGGCAGCGAAATTCGTGGAGCGTTCCTGAAGGAACATTAAAACATTACGATATATATATAACTAAAAAAACAAAACCAGCGTCGGTGATATTTAATTCAATTTGTTTGGTAGATAGAGTTTTCTTTTCAAATTACTGAAAAATTATACGTTTTGTAGATAAAAATTTTACTAAAATGTTAGTTTGAAACCACTGAATATTTTCGAAATCTATTCTTATAACAAGGTCGATCGGTTGTCGTGTGTGGGTCAGTTACTGGCAAGCAATGCTGAGAGGAAAAATTAATAATCGAACCTTCCAATGAGTTATAGATCTATAATACTAGCTTTCTCCAATCAGGTTCTTAGAAATTGATCATTATTAACTGTTCGTACTTAAAAATGTCCAACTGTGAATTATAAGACGGCTGCCATGCACGCATTGTCATACTAATTTTTGAATTAATTCCTGGGCCAAAACTTAATTTAGGACAATTATTCTGCTTATGAATGGAGAAGGGATATTTAAGAGATTAGTCCGCTGACCTAGATACGCAAAACTGCATTTGCATGAGAAACTTTATGTAAAATTGAATGAAAAGAGTAATGAGTAAACCAGAAATTCCCGAGTGGGTCAGGTTTTTATGTTTTTCCATATGTTTCATTTTATTGCAAATTTAATCCATTTTACGGTAAGATACAAGTTCACTGCAACCAGGTGAAAGATCCGACATACCAAATGCTAATCTGGTTTGTAAATTTTATGAACGTAACTTAAAGAAATTACAGTTAACTGTAATTAATTACGGACAATTACCGCTTATCCTGTTTAAAATCTAATCGGCTCCTCTTTTTGACATGTTCTGCTAAGTGATTTAACTTCAAACTTTCTAGGAGAACACCTTTCTGAATTTGTATGATATCTGAACAAGAAAGTTTAAAGATCCTTTCCAAGATTAGGAGTACTTCATCCACAAGGTTTTCACTAATCCTCGATTAACCTGATCGTCCTTTGAAACTGGTCCCCGGTATTTACAATTCTTAGCTCGACGACGTCTGGTTGGAGAATCCCCGACTGTCAAGTATCTTAACTTTATTTCAAAAGAAAAGCAAAAAATCAGGGTTAAAAAGATACAAAGAACTTCATCAAACACCCCTCGCTGTCAATCCTATAAAGCCAAGCAAATTCTTTGGTCACACTCTGAAGTGTATTAAACAACACTAGCCCCTGACCCATTTGTGATTGTCTCAAGTTGCCTCCCACCCCCTGGCCCCCAGTAAAATTTAAGTTGCCAAAGAATAGTGTCTTTGCGAGATTGCGGTTCACGCGAAAAGCAGAAAAACTATGTGATTAAGCGACGTAGGACCCTCTAAAGTGTTGCTTTTTAGCTTTTATCGCATAAAATCTATGGTTTTATCGATTGTGCTAGTTAAACCAGCACATTATGCTACTAGCAGTACTCGATTTTTATCAAAATTGTGCCAAAATTATGCTCATTTAAAAAAATTATGCTTGTTTTTCTGAAATTATGCTTTTCACAAAAGCATGAATTATTTCACATTATAATTAGGGTCCTCAAAATGTTCCGGGCTCTGAGCATTCTGTTAGTTCTATCACTTCTTTTGGCTCAGGCTCTCAGCGCTTGTTGTATTGCAGCATTAAACTTGCTTGCACGTAATCAGCGAGCGCATGGATATGTTGGTCATTAAATGATGTGGAAAGCAGGATGAAAACTCTTTCTGCAGAAGCAGAAGATGGATGGACCAACAGAAGTTTCTTCGTTGAAGACCAATTAGGGAGTTGATCTGCGTGTTGATGCCACCATTCAAGTTTTTTCTCTTCGGAATCAGTAACTACATCTTGTGCAGCAGGAACGTAGTTTGGTAGCTCATTGATCAGACCGTTGAATGTTGCGTCACTGTTGAGAAATGGGAAGATCCAGAAGGGTTCCAGTGTCTCATGCGTAGGTCTCGTCCACTGTACGGTGACCGGACACATGACTCTAGCAGCCTTCAAAGCGGAAATTTCCTCAAAAACCACTCTATGGCTGGTTGAACACATTTTTTGGCCTTTTATTCAATTGCTGCAGCGTTTGGTGTGGAATTCACATTAACAATTGCGTTAACAACTGCTCGTACCTTTGGAAAATGAGGAGGCCTGGCAGGCCTGAGTAACAGTCTTCAGCTTCTCGTAACATGAAAACACAAGAGGGCTTCACAATCCAAATAATATGTCACCCTCACAAAGTGTTCTCCGACATCAGTAGTGACTGCAAGCTGGAGTTTAAGGCTGATTAGGCGCTGTGGGTCAGATAGAAGAGCTAGAAGCTGTGGCACGAGCTGTGGTGCAATTTGTTCGACTAGAAATCCCGCTACATCTCAAAACTGTACGAACAGCTGCTGGTATAAATTCCAATTCGATCACCGGCGTATTTCGCTGTGGGGTTTAGGCTTCCCACCGGTCAGATCCTGCCACACCAACTTCGCTTTGCAGCTATGACGAAACAAGTGTATCCACAGGCTCCCAAACTCAAGAAGGTGAAAATGAGCAGGTGACCGCCTACATTATCGAGCGTGTGGGAAAACAAACCACGTTAAGCTCCTTTGGAAATATGAATGTTTTTCGATTCAATGTTGCTTCATTGACACTTACTCCATCTCTCATTGCTGCAAGCAAAGAGTTTGATCTTATCCCATATTCAATGGACAAGCTTTCGTTAAAAACTCCTGCTAGTCCTTCTGAATTTACTGACCTTACACAAATGTCAATTCTTATTAAACGTTGACTTATCAACCAGTTGTCGTAAATGAAACGAACAATAATTGCACTGGCTTCCCCTTGCCTGATGCTCCTATCGAATATAAAAGAAACGTCCCTTGTCACGTTTACATGGCCTGGCAAAGTTATTTCTTGTTTTATTCTTCCAATTTCTTGATTGAAAATGGATACATACTGACCAAGATCGGAACTACTGGTCAGGCGACAACCATTTTTGTCTAAAAGAGGTCGAAGATTGTCAATTTTGCTGATTGAACAACGGTCTTTAAAAACTCTTCGATCACCTCCAGTCGGTATGCATCAAGGCTCTTGCTCTTGTCTCGATTCAGTGCCTCAACGATGGTTTGCTCTCATAACCTGAACTGCTGGAGCTTTTCTTTCCCACTGGTATGTTAATGAGCAAGTAAAATGCTCTTCTTTGACAAAACAAGTTCTTTACAAGCATTGCATGATATTGCTTTGCCTTTAATACTCAGGCTCTGATCCGGAAACTGAGTTAGTCGATCATGTAGCAAAATTCTCTTGGCATCACATGCTCCCCTGCTCTTATATTTACCTTTATTCTCTGACAGGTGTCTCTCTCGAGCAATCCTCCCAGCTGCTGGCATACCAACACGTTCACTTCCTCCGATGATCTGTATATTATTGTCGCTAGTATCTGTCGGTGTGGCTGCAACCTCGGCCCCAGGATCCTCGGTAAAGGCTGGGTTGATTGCCTTCTCATTGGTGCAATGTTGCTTGACCTAGACAAAAATCTTCGTTCCTTGGAATGTCCCACTTTTGTTTTAGTTTACCTTTGCTGTTTGTTTTTCTATTAAAATTATACTTTAGAGTCGATACAGTAAAGGAAGTTATAGTCTACAAGCGTTTTCACGTTTAGCTCCAACGAAGGGCCATAGCTCAAAACATCACTTTTTCTATCAAACATTTCGGCAGTTCCCAGATCTTTTCGGCTTTATACACATATTTTTAATTTTGTATGTGATTCCTTAAGGGATTTGAAGTGCATACTTAGGCAACACGAGTTTGAAACCATTAATTCTTGTGATTTTACGTGCTAACATACTTAGCAATAGCTTTCATAGATCAGTAACATGTTTCCTTATCATTTGCTTGTGTCAATTAAAGGCATCACATCAGATCTTTCTAAACCAGTTACCCAAGAAAATCTCACTTTATCATAACCTTAACCCTAACAGTTACCCCATTCCTAACCTTAATCTTGAAGTTAAAATTTTCAGGTTATTGTAATCCTAAATATTGGCTAACCTGGTAAAAGTCAATCTGGTATGCCGGTGGTACTTTCCTTTGTCAGCAGGACAGTTGTTTTATTTCATTATTGTTGGTTTGTATAACTTCAGTGCATAACTTTCAAGTTTTGTTTTACTGCAATTTCCTTTTTTTCTTTTTTTTTTGTATTGAAGCCACACAATTTCAGTTGAGGCTGATCATAAATCCGCCTCATTGTTCTTTAGACCATCATAAGTAATAAACAATAATACCTGATCAATGAATTCTGGTTTTCAACATCACATATCAAACATTGTAGGTCTACATATGTATTTGGCCTACATACAATGCGTTCCAGCATTGAAACGTTAATGAATAAACCATGCGAGATCTCAAACCATTGAGAAGTTTATCCTTGAAGGGAAAGAAGTTGGAAAGATGGTTTGTAGAATGGAAAGAAAAACGAAAATTTATATGTGGAAATGCAGATGAACATTCAAAGATTATCAGTTTGGGTACCAATCTGGAGATTGTAAAGAGATGTGAATAAAATGCAAAAATAAACAACTTTCTTGGGCACATTGAGAGAAATTTAATATCCCAAATTTTATTAACAAAGTTAAGGAACCAACACATCTGTCCCAAAGTTTGCTAGGATAACCAATGAGACTAAAGATCTTTATATTGTATACTTTTACACTTCCAAATAAAAGTTTTCAAAAAACATAGACTAAATGTCAGTCTTGTAGATAATGAACAGGGGTTGGGAAACTGCCAGAACTTGAGAATGGAGAAACTGATGTTTCAAGCAAAAGCCCTTTGTTGGAGTGCACTCTGCTTTTATATAAACATCAGTCTATTGTGTAAAACAATTATTCTTCAAATTTTGTCATGGCTTTGTTTTGCATTTTACACTGGGCACTTATTTTCATACTAGAAATATGTTTTATGCATCCCCCTTGCCAACATTGCCATCCTGTCTCATGTCATTGTAAACTATGACTGGGTAGTGGAAAAATTTAACTGTTGAGAAGTTAATCAACAAAGAAAAAAAAGTCAAAAAAATAATTCAACTGATGTACTGTAAATTTGAGCATTTTGCTTTATGGCTGTTCAGAAAACTAAAAGGTAAAAAGATTAAGTTAAAATAAGTTCACACAAAAAAGGGAAAATATGAGGAACAGAAGCTAACAGTACAGTAAAAAGTATAAATATAAAAGAGGCTGTTCTGGGGTGGTTTGGTAAATAATGGGTTAAGAGGAGAGATAGCCAGGTAGCCCAATTGGCCCGTTGTTTACCCAGGGGTCTCCCTTGGACCACTAAAATCACTTGCCGTCAGCCAGAGTAAATTAGTCTGACCTTAGCCAGTGTAAAGTAGTAAAAGAGGTTGCGCTGGGGTGGTTTGGCAAATAATAGGTTACGTTACAGCCAATCAGGAGACCTAAATGGGTATAGTGTCAAAGTCTGTTATATACCGGTATTTGCTTAAGAAAGTGGCCATTCAATGAAAGTTTTACTTGATGATTACAGGTGATACATTAATTTCTTAGTACAATGAAATATGTAGGTACTGCCTAAATGGAAGTAACGATATGATAATAATGATGTAAATACTTAATGAAGTTTAGTATTTACATCATTATCACGTTGTGACTTCCACTTAGGCAGTACATATGACAAACCTGCACCCTAGCTCACCATCTGAGTTGCAGTAGCTCAATGGTTAGAGCATCTCACCAGTCATCAGAAGGTTGCAGGTTTGATTCCCATCTAAAGCTCAGCAATCATTTTTTTTTTTTCTGAGTTTTGCTCCCACATGAACTACCATGTTCAGCATTAAGCATTTAAAAACTCTAGTAATCAAATGTGCAAAGATGCTTTAGATCTCAATGATCTTCCCTCAGATGCTCTTACATCTGAGGGAAGATCATTACATAAATTAGCTGATGACTCTTGGAACATTCCTTTTAGTATTGGATTGGACAGCCATGGGGCTACACTAGAGCCCAGCTTCCTGCCAGGATTGTATGCTTCCAGAGGTATATATTGTGGCCAAAATACACATGTACTGTAGAAAGACTGGTACTGAAGGACAACTTGTTTGTACACTTTCAGTGATGAACATGTGCCATTTGATTGTTTACTGTATCTTCTAATTGCTAATAAACTCTTGTCAGCATAAAACAAAATTGAATCATAAGCAAAAAGGTGGACATCAACTAAGGATGTTGGCAGAGTCATGAATATCACTGATACTTCATGTAACAGAAAAAAGTGAAGTCCAAGAACTGAACCTTGAGGTATATCACATGAAACTTTCAATAATTATGATTTTAAACATCCTAAAGAAACAAAATTGCTTTCTGTTACACACAATTGTACACTTCACCCCTTAGTACACAGTGCCTACATTTCTGCAAGAGGATATGGTGATTGGCTGTATCAAAAACTGTTAAGATAAATTTTAAAAATATCTTCAGATATGAGTACATGCAGTTGCCATCCCCAATCACTCTTTGTATTTGGTCAGTAGTTGACAAAATTGCTAGTAAAAGATAATGTAGAATATCTCTTTCAAAACTTTAAAATTTAATCTGTGTCAATTAGTCAATCCAATCTAAGGAACTGGATGGTTCATAAATATTGTTGGTATTTGTAGTTGCCCAATAAAAATTAGCATTTACCGCAAGCTCCTAATATTAGAATGAAGGGCTGAAAAAATAGTTTCCACAATAGCACTGTGAAATTTTCTTACCATTCTAAAAATCTGAGGAATACAGTATAAATGAGTAATAACAAAAAAAATTTTGTTGTGCTACATTTAAGTCAGGATGGAAATGGTACCTGTAAAGTAGATAGCAAGTGGAGTACTGGCCAAGTGTTAAACTTGGATGTCAAAATTATTTGTATTACAGGAACAACAGTTATACTTTAAAGCCTAGTTTACACGAGCAATTTTTATGTGACAATTTTTATGTGACAATTTTTATTTGCTCGTGTAAATGAGAAAAAATTGCCAATTTTTATGT
>JBAHVQ010000062.1:283299-303109 GCA_036872915.1 Nanipora kamurai
CAGAACTCTAAACTCCACCAGCAGCCTAAGCGTAATTTTGAGGACTAACTACCCTCAATTTCTTAGTTTGCTACTTCGAACGTATGGCTTTTCTAAGTCTAACTTAGCTAGTATTACCGGAACCACTCAAGCTAACATTGACTCCTTCACCATCCAACAGGCTCATAGTTTGGTATTTAATGCGATATTATTCCAATATAATATCAGCGAGTTTATCAACAAACTTAACGTATCAGTTGTGGATAGTTATATGGCCGTTAACCTGCCTTCGTTTGAGTGGTACAGACTTGTTCGAGCTGTGATACAGAGCTCTTTTGATCAATTGGCAAATGCTTTTTCTGTTAATATGACATCGGGCTCAGGTGGTGTTCAAACTCTTGTTGTTGGAGACGGTTTGTTGTCAATACAGATAAAACAAGGGAGTTTTTTCAACACTTATCGGGTGACAACTCAAATTTTGGCAACCTGTTTGCTACACACCACAACAAGTGCGATATATGGAAGGACAATGAATGGCTATCAAACGATATACCAAACTACAGTTGTCGATTTGATGAACAAAAAGATTTCGTTTGAAACAGAAGGTTTTGAAGCAATTTTAACAACACTAGGAATAACATTTGAAACAATCAAGGAGAACGAAACCGTCGCCCAGACGATTGCAAATCGCGTTGGTCTAACACAAGAGCAGTTGCGATGCCTTTATGGCTGGTCAACGCAGTTTAGTGTTTTTCTGGAATGCATCAACTGGGCGAACGTCAGCTGATTCCGTCTGCGCACCGACTACACAAAGTGGACACTTCAACGAATTGTCGTCGCCCTTCAGTCCTCTGGACCAACAGTCTGTGGTAAGTCTTGTATATTCGAACGCGAATCCTTTTAAAGTGTCAATCTTTTAAATCTTTTTGAAATATGACATTTTTTGGCATTCCTCTTTAATTAACTGTTTTTTTCTCCTTAACATTGTTTTTCTTTTATTGTTTAAAGCGCTCTGTACTACAGACCCTTGTGATCCCAATGCAAAATGCACGGATACAATTGGTTCTTTTATCTGTACTTGTAACAGTGGGTTTACTGGAAACGGATTGACGTGTTCAGGTAAGTTTTTCAATTTTTTAATTGTTATCATTATCGCTATCGTTATGGTTATCGGTATCATTATCGTTATCGTTATCGTTATCGTTATTGTTATTGTTATTATTTGTTCGTATCATTCTCAGTAGGTTGATGTTTTTACCTCGCCCTTCTTTTACAAACACCAAACCACTTCCCGTGACTTTAGGTATCTGTCCTATTTAGATGTCCAGGACATTCCGTAAAATTCTCGCAGAATAATAGGTTATTATTACTATTATAATTGCAATAAGATGATACTACGAATGGGAAACGATCGAGTTGTCCGCCACCGACCTTGAGCGACCTTAAGGCCGATTTACAGAGTTTTTATGCGTTAAAAATTTTGGGGAAATCCCATTTTGGGGAAAACTTACTTTGGGGGGAATTCCAGTAGCTTTGAAGAATTTGGGGGAAAATCCACTTTTGGGGGAATTCCAGTAGTTAATACCATACAGTGATTCCATATGATGTTTTGACTACATATGGGAAAAAATTATACTGAAGATAATAGACTAAACAGGCGAGGTAAACTTTCAGCTACCATTCAGAAATTTTCAAGTAATCGTTCTTTTAATATTTGTTGTTGTGCTTCCATAAAATCCATAGCCTCGTTGAGTGAGATTTGGCCATAACGTTTGGACACATATACCTTTTTACCACCGTCTCGATATTGTATTTCAAGTTTTTCATTGTTTTCGTTGTTCTTGATTGCTACCATTTTCTGAGTTCTTTTCATCAACTCATCTTCTTTTTCTATTTAAAAGCTATATTTAATTTCCGGTTTTTCCTTTATTTTGTCTTTTGCACGTTTGTTTATTATTTTTGGTCCGTATTTTTTGGCATATTGATTAATGTATTTCTTTTCGACTATTCCCAATTTGTGTTTATTTTCGCATGGGCAATCTATCAGTAGTGATATTTTTGGGTTCTTTTCTTTGTTTTTGTACACGATGCTCTTAGTGTCTGTTGCAGGTTCTTTTAGTCTTATTTCTAGGGTCCTTGTTGTCAATCCGATCGATGTATACACTTTTGTCGTCAAATTCAATTTTGTATATCTTGCCATTTTGATACTCAGTGTGTCCAGTTGACTGTACTTCGTGATTGTTGTCTACGTTGTATATGTATATTGGTTTTAAGTTTTCTGCACGTATGTATTTAAATTTAGTTGTTCTACTCATGGCTGTATATAGTTGTTTCTTGTTCATGGCTTGTGCGTCCAAAATATTGTAATGTTGATCTATCTCTGCGCCCTGATATTTGTACACCGTGATACAGAACACCAGGTTGCATTTCTTTCTGAAGTCGTCTATTGAGAATTTTTGGTTGTTCTCTTTTATTATGACGTGATTATTATCAATACTTTCTACGGTGAATTGTTGTGAATTGAACATACCTCTGTCTTTCATATTATCTATGCATATAACAAGTGTGTTAGCGCGCACTTTGTATACTCCCTTTTTTACCATTATATGTGAAAGTGACGGTGGTGTGTGGTATATTTTCACAAAATACATCTGAGCATAATTTGCTGACCTCTATTCGAGTGCTATTATAATAACATATATTAACATAACTACCTACATAGTTGCCTAATTTCTCGTTAATCTGGCCAGTCTTAAGGAGGTTAGACAACATATTGTAGGTTTTTTGGTCGTACCTAGCGCTCTTTTTGATGTATTCTAATTCAATAGTTTCAGAGCGCATATCTAATATAGCATCGCTCTTCGTGTAGTCATAAATTAGTCTACTATTACCCTCAACAGGGTCACATCTCCGTAGAGGTTTACTTTCAAGTTATAAGCCACATAGCTGTTATATGTTAGTGTCATCCATTTATTTGGTACCATAGAGAACTCGTCTACAAATATATCCTAATTAGCTAATAGTTTTAAGTTTTCCGCATCAGATTTGAACTCGCTAAAATAGCTGTCAAATGTATGTACTTTATTTTTCATAAAAATATAGATGAAGCGCGATTAGGTGTAGACATAATTGTGTCTATAATTATTCACAGATATGTTTATATATACCTCGTAATTTATTTTTGACGAAGGTCACAGTCTGGTGACCGAAAGCTCGAAATAAAATAGTTTGATCAGAAGAACGCCGTCTTCACTGTTTCATTTATTTTTCATATTTTCATCTTTTATTTTACTTCTGATATTGTCTACAGCTTTGTTTTGCTAAAAATAATTGGGTTTTACTTTCTTTTGAGTCGTTAATTAGTTTTTAGAGTTGGCCTCCTGTCACTAACACGCTTTTACCTCTTTTCTATTTTGTACTCACTTATGTTAATATTTTTACGATATGTTTTTTCGATTATTTGTGGTGATTCGCCGGTTTTTGGTACACGTTTCCTATCATATCAGATGTAAATTTCTCTTCTTTATTTTTTATGGGGTAGTCTTTTTTAGGGTTATACAATTAACGGCGTCGGTGTTGTATCCATATATTACAGTGTTTTCTGTGTTACATGCCTCTTCTATGACCTCCAGTAGCTTTAAAATAGAGCCAGATATGACGTGTCTATTAATAGAGCAATTTTTGGTCATCTTTCTTTTAATATCCATTTTGTGAATGATGTAGATATCGTCTTCTTTGTATATACTCACTTTTTTATTACTCTCTAGCGCCTCATTCCATACAGCGCAAGCAGTATCATAGCTCATAGATGTGAACCCTTTGCTACTTTTGTCATACTTAGTTTTAAGGTAGCCAATAAATCGATTAGACAATCTTTTTGCAGTTTGTTCGTCAAAGTTGTCGGATATATATTTTATGTATCCTTTAAATGCGTCTTTTTTGATTGACTTGTTTGCTACCAGTTGATATTTAATGTCAGATAATTTTATGAACTTGTTTTTTAATAGGTATTTGATTAGATTTCTTCCATAAAATCCCGCTTCTATGATTATGGGTTCACCATTGGCGGTTTTGTACTTATTTATATGTGTTTCATTAATGTAGTATTCTCCTATTTTCAATTCTCAGTCAAATTCGCACACAGTGTTATGTACGTTGTATACTGGTATATTGCGTTTGTTTGATAATAGGACAGATGGCAAGTCTTTAGCTAGATCTAGTGATATTACATTTTCAAAGGTGTCATTAAGTGTGAATGTGTGTTGTAGTGCTTTTGGGTAATAGTCGTCTAATCTCTGTATTATGTGTTGATTATAGTTAGTTTTAGGTGTGTGGCCATATAATTGCTTGTATAGATTTACTGCAATTAATGTTAGTCTTTGATTATTGAATGTGAAGGCGTCTATTGGGTATTTTTTGAACAATTGATTACCTATGTTTTTTCTCAAGTCGTAGTCATTATTAACGGTTACTGTATCTTTTATGTCTGGTGTGATGAATCCATCTATCTGGTTTCTCCCATCATAGTGGAACTATTCGATGTAAGTGTTTGTTTTGTGTAGTTTCTGCCATTATGTCTTTTCCTTTGTGTCCATCTGGTAGGACTATTAAAAAGTCGTTGTAGTTCTTTTTCTGCTTTTGTACGTCTTTAAATAATAGTGACTTATTTATGCTATTATTTTTCTGGTTTGCTATTAAGTCATAATATTCTTCCATTTTTTTACATCTTATTGTTTTGTCCTCTGATTGTTGAGGTTCCACTGTATTAGATCAAGTAGTTTAGTTAGAGAGGAGCCTTTTAGTGATATTATGAGGTCTTTATTTAATATGGGGAAACAGTGGTTGTCTTTACATATGAAGCATAATATCGTTTTTTGGCCACCATTATTTCTAGGAGCTGGAGATATTACAAACGCCAGTTAAATATTTCCCTGGTTGAGGGTTTTTTATCTATGTCTAACACAAATTTGTTTATCTCTTCAGTTAGAGATTCCTTTGTGTATCTTTTAAACCCATCTTTGCAACTACATGCTTCATATATGTAGTCTTGCACACAAGTGCCTCTATTTTGTTTTGTTTTTTTTATATCCATTGCACTGATCTACGAGAGCGCTGATGAGCCTAGTCGCACCCATACGGACGTCTAGCACATCGATTTTATTTAAAAGTGTTATATAACCACCTATTTGTGTGATATGTTCACCAGACTGTGGATTAAAGTCCTTTAGTAGAGTGTACATCAAAAATTGGTATTTATTTCTGGTCGATAATACTGGAGGCATTTTCACTTCAAATGGTCCATAGGTTCTATTATCGTCACTTTTGTTGATGTCATTTTGGATAGTTGCATCCACGGTTATTGATACAGTGATCCACTCTTTATTTTCTCTTCCCACTCTATCTTCGAATAGTTTATAGAAGCTGGAGCCTTTACTGAATATATTTTGATTATGTGTTAGTTCTATTTCATATTTTCTTGCATCTGACAAAGATTGGTCTATTTTTGGTAGTTTTATGGTGCTGTTTATAACCTTAATTGGTCTACATCTGCTGACATTTTTTCTATCTTTTTCACATGTTCGACGAATTTATTTTCTCTTTTCTTGGTCTTTCTTAGGTCACCCATATATGTTGCTCTTAGTACGAGGTTACCAGTTAGAGGATTTACATATCTTGTCGGTAGTGTAGGGTTTTGTACAACCTTTATGGCACTTGGTCTTTTGATTTGCATCTTATTATAAAGATTTCTATATATACTATAATACATAGAATAGAAAATAATTCTTTAGACTATTTATGCGTTTAAATTTTTTATATATTTATTTTATTTATTTTATTTTATATAATTTTATTTTATATAATTTTATTTTATATAATTTTATTTTATTTCTTGGTGTTTAAATGTTTTCTTTTTCCAGTTATGTGATAATCACGATTACAAACATCACAATAGAATTTGTTTCTCATCATGCACTCAGTTGTCTGTCTTCTTTTGGCTTCTTTTTTATCGTGTTCATTCAAATATTTTTTAGATCTACAACGTCCTCGTTTGATAATATTTTCCATTTACTATATATATGAAATAAATATTATTTAGTCACTATCATCAGAGGAAAAACACTCTGGAGCATAGTCAGGGTCATCATCAGAGGAGTCATACTCTAGAGTGTCGTTATCAACACTCTTCTCTAAGTCGATATAGCTATTGTCATAGTCAGAGTCAGGGTTATATGGTTTTTTGACCATAACTGATTCACAGGTTTTTGAATATTTATTATAATAATTCTCTAGATTGGTGAGTATTGAAATTTTTAAAGACCTCATCAACTGTAAAGCCGTAATCTAGAGCTTTAAATACTTGAACGTCCATATATTATATTTATATTATAAATATTTATGTGATAGATATCCAGCTCCAACACGAATCGCTCCAATAGTTACATACTGATATTCTTTCATCTCATTACTAGGTTTGTAAAAGTCATCTATTTGAGGCTCTCTGCTAAATTTCATTCCGTTATACTCTATCGTTCCAATTTGTCTTAACATATCTAAAGCTCTGTTAGTCTCCTCGATGTCATTATTAGCGTCCGCTAGTTGTTGTTTTAATCTTTGGATCCTATCGTGTTCTTTGACTTCATTTTGGTAAAACATTTCTTTGGCTTTCGCTAAATTCTCCTCTGCCTTTATGTCTTTTAATTTCAGCTTCGTAGCCCGTTTTGTTGAGCTTGCTAAACAGAAATCCACTGCCTGCAAAAGTTAGGCTAGCGAATGATGTTTTAATTGCTCCACCTATTGTATAATTATATTAAATTATATTATATGCAAATAAAAATGCCAAATAATTCTACAAATAAGAGCCGAATAATTTATGCCTTTGAAAATGGATCAGTTGGTAGATACTTTTTCTCCTGTGCCCATTTTACCAGCATTGAACTAGCCGTAACACCAACAGCCAATTTAGCAGTGTCCTTTAAAGATGATACATCAGTCACCTTTTGTCCAAGGACCTTTTTAGACACTATTGAAACGCCTACGACACCAGCAGTTACGAGTGCAGCGTCATATAGTTCATTCATTATTTCCTTTTTATTAATTGCAGTTCCCATCTTTTTGATATATTATATATTGCATTATATTTCATGTACCCCTTATGGACGGTAATACAATTCTATATATCCAGTATTTGAACGTTGAGTCATAATTTAAATTTGATAAGAAGGTCATTCTAGATAATCCAGGCTCATTAATCATAGTTATCATAGTTTCAATAGTTCTACCATTTGTGAATTTTATTCCTTTCTTCACTCTTAATTTCTCATCTTGAGGGATGTGATTATTGACGATTTCTTTTCTATTTTTGAGCCCTAGTGTATTTGCCACTTCATAAGCTCTAAACCAAGGTTTAAACCAATGGAAATATTTATAATGATTACCGACTGTATACTTTGATTTAAATCTCCGTCTACAGTATCTGCATTTTACACGTGTATAATGCATATAATCATTTATCTCCTTTAATATGAGGTCATAGTCATTTGAGACAATACATTTATATCCTCGTTCGCTCCGAAAAACGATTTCTGAGCCCTAGACGGGAATCGAACCCGCAACCTTCTGATGACCGGTGAGACGCTCTAACCATTGAGCCACTACGACTCAGATCGCGAACTAGGCTGCAGGTTCGTCATATGTACTGTCTAAGCGGAAGTCACGATATGATAATAATGATGGAATACTTAAATACTGAACATAAAAGTCTGCTCATGTGGGAGCTTGGTAAATATCAAACGGCTAGAGGACGTTCGTCAAGCTCGTTCACTAAGAAAAACGATTTCTGAGCCCTAGACGGGAATCGAACCCGTAAGTATTCCATCATTATTATCATATGGTGACTTCCGCTTGGGCAGTACATATGACGAACCTGCAGCCTATCTCGCTATCTGAGTCGTAGTGGCTCAATGGTTAGAGCGTCTCACCGGTCATCAGAAGGTTGCAGGTTCGATTCCCGTTTAGGGCTCAGAAATCGTTTTTCTGAGATAACGAGCTTGACGAACGTCCTCTAGTCGTTTGATATTTATCAAGCTCCCACATGAGCAGACTTTCTGTTCCTTGTTTAAGTACATTTATAACCATTATCTTCATATCTTTCTATTAACTTTTCTTGTTCTTCTGATAAAGAGCCATTACATTTGAGCGTTTTAAATTCAATACACATACCATTGTAGTGTTTATGAAGATTTGTAATTATGAAATCAGGTTGCCCTTTCATATAGCCTTTTGTGAATGACTTAATACGTTTCGTTTTCGTATTTTGGTTTTCTCCAAGTCCAGCTATTGTTAATGTATTAGAATAAAATCTCCTAATAAATTGTACCACTTTTGTGTGTAAATCATATTCATCTTCTATTTTAAAAGTTAATATTTATGGATTATTAAACATTCTGTACTGACCATATTTTTTTATTGATGTCAGCACTTGAGAGAACACCCATTTTTGAAACTTTTTAACACTTTCTAACTTTGATCTGAAAATCAGCGCGTACAGTCTCGGTTCACTTATAAAAACAGTGTGTGGATGGGCATTTTTAAAGGTCCCTGATTTAGGGACCTTACCAATTCTTGGTTTTTCATCTTATATTCTTCATCTACGTGCCCACTAATTGCGTTTGCTGGTTTTTCGTATCCTAATAATGTGGCGACTTCTTTTGCCTTAAACCAAATATTCTGTTTATTGTCGTCATAAGCTTTTAGGGAGATGTTTAAATCTTTTTTTTCAAATTTCTTTAATGTTAGAGTCATATTATACACTAGTATATAATATGTCTCTATATAATTATATTTATTCTATGATTTAATCAAAACTATCAAGAGTTGTCTTTGGAGCGCTCTTTTTAATCTCAACATGTCTAGGCCTTGGCTGCTCCTCTGTGACAGCCTCTAGTCTCTCACTCTGGAATTGAAACTCCTTTCTTTTATAGTAAAGAGACACAATTGCGGCTATTGGTCCTATGGCTCTAAATAAATATCCATAATTAATGTTAAATCCATTATCACCACTATCCTGTTTGCTCTCGGACTCTATTTTATTGCGCATTTTTCTCTCTTTTGCAGCCTTAGATATGGCGGTCAATCGCTTACCAGCTTCAACTCTCTTAGGGGTCTTTCTCTCTCTTTACTGTTGTTATCTTAACGCTATCTTCTCTTGTTGTTTTTACACTTGAATTATTATTATCACTCATCTATATAGTAGTGTACATTTTATTCATGGATGTTTATATAATAGTCTATGAGATGATTTCACCGTTCACTGTATAAGTATAATATATTTCCACCAATTATCAAATATAAATGTTCACCAATAAAAATCAAACCTTCACCAGAGGCTACTTCTATGTCAGTTCATAGTGCAACATATATTTTCTTTGCAGGGGTTAAGTTTTTCTCTTTCTTTTTCTTTCTTATGGCTGAACTCTCGAGGTCGTTTCCAGCTCTCTTTAGCCCTAAAGATAATCAGCCCTAAAGATAACAAGAGACGTGATTGATAGACCTATGGCAGTGGCGATTCCAGATCTCTTTAGGATTTTATTAAATCTCAAATTATTCCACTCATCATAATAATCTCTAATTTCAGCCCTAATGACACTAATATCTTCATCTGATAGCTCACCATTTTCTGTCTTAAAACTCTTAGTTATGTACCACTTCGTATTACCTTCTTTTTCTTCACTAAGATATGGGGCCTCATAATCTGTTAAGCCATCATATACGCTTATTATCTTCTTTAATTTGAACTCTTTATTTTCCATTAGATATTTAATGAATTTTGGATTAGCGTTGGTTTGTCTCTCCATAATTAAGACTTTATCCAAATAAGCGGCTATGTCCATAGCTTTGTGTATATTATTTCCAAAAAGCTCTTTTTAATTGTTTTGAGCGTTTTATATATTTTTTTATTTGATAACTGATCTATAGTGTCTTTGGTTACTACCCTAAATTAACTCAATTTGATGGTGGAAAGGAGTTTTGCAATGTTGGTGTAAAGTCGTTGTTAGAGAATCATGACATCAAATATTTCTCTACTAATAGTGATAAAAAGGCAGCTGTTGTAAAAAGATTTAACAGAACATTTAAAACTTCTATGTGGAAGTACTTTTACAGTAAACGGACATATAACTGTATCGATGTGTTGGACGAGTTAGTATATAATTACTACAACACCAAGCATAGAACTATCTTAATGAAACCAAAAGATGTAAATAAGAGCAATGAGGGTGAAGTTTGGACAACACTGTATGGTCATTTGTATGGTGACTTACCTCTACCTAAGTTTAAAGTTGGTGATACAGTTAGGATATCCAAGTATAGGAGCATTTTCAATAAAGGTTATGAAGCTAATTTCACAGAATAACTGTTTGAAAATAAGTAAGGTTATTCTCGGTGACCCAACTGTTTATCAAATCGAAGATCTAGAAGGCGAACCAACGTGTCACGTGTTGATAAAAAGGACGATGTCTATAAAGTTGAAAAAATACTAAAAAGAAAAAAAGTGAAAGGTAAAAAGATGGCTCTCGTTAAATGGTTAGGTTATGATAGAAAACATAATAGTTGGATCTCTGAGAGTGATATACAAAATATAGAGTAATACATATAAATGGCTGAAGGAGGATTTGATGATTTAAATGAAACCCAGGAAATGTCTTACCTAAAGGAAGACGAGTATGATGGTGAAGCATTTGAGGATATAAATGACGTTGAAGACCTCGGCACTCTTATAAATACACATCAAGAAGAGTCAAACAGCTTCAAGGATAAGCATAATAATTAATGAAAAAAAACTGAAACAGATTAAAGAATGGTAAAACAGTATTTATCACCACCGAAAAGAATGACAATGAATTAACTGTACCAGGTGTAGAATTTGTGGAGGAAGAAAATAACTCTGAATTTTATAGCACACTAAATGAGACTATTGGTGATGAACCTTTATTAAACGACGATGAATCAGTAAACGAAGACTTAATCGAATGACTAAAAAATGTCAAAATCAAAAACAAAAGGAACTTCAACGATCAGTTGCAAAGAGTTATATCTGTTACAAAAATAATTAATAGTAAAGAAAAGGTAAATCTCAACCCCAATAATCCAACAGCGAGGGAAATCTTAGATAGGTCATCAATAAAAACTCTAAAGAATGGAACGGAGGTTTTACAATTTCGCTCTAAACGTGGAGTAAATCTGAGAAATAATGGAACACAAATCCTAAGAAGGGGTAAAAAAATAACCTTGTGTACTCTAACCAATATAAAGAACTAATAAAAAAATACAAGAATGAACAAACCATCATCGAGATGGAAAAGAACACGTCTATGGTTGATATAACACCTAACACTTCATATATCCCTAGTTTATCCCCCAAAGAAAACAGTGATTTTCAAGAAACAATAAACCCAAATAACGCCATAGAACCAAAATCAAGAATTGGAGATAATAGATCGCTACAAACTACGATAAATGACATACAAGAAACATTAGACAAAACAATACAGCTATTTGAAGAAACAAAACAGGAGTATGACGAAAAATACAGATCAGCAAATTTATCAAATGATATTACAAACGGTGAAGTACAATTACTAAGGGGTAATATGGACGAATTAGAACAAAGAATGGATGGTTTAGAAGAGCTAGAAAATAGAGTAACAGAACAAAGCGAAATTGAAGAAGTCAGATCTGAGCAAGTGGAAGACATTAATAGACTACAAAAGTTCAAAGAGTGGGATAAAGAAAACCTACTCGGAGTAAGCGCTTTGGCAATATCAGTCGCTGGTATTATCACAACATTTGTCATAGGCACTAGAAAAGCTATATACAAAGACGCTCAAGCTACTGGAAAGCTTGCTAAGCCTGTTTATAACCTTGGTAAAAAACTGGAGTCATTCACCATCATAGCACCGTTATTAAACGTCATCGCTCAAGCAATATCATGGGGCGCTAAAGGATTGGCGACTAAGCAAGAACCTGTGGATATTAGCGGTAGCTGCAGCTTGGTTCATTTATGACCAATACAAAGAGCGGAGGAGGAAATAAAATGTACATTGCTATATACAAATATGAATAGAACAGAGATTCAATTAGAACCTGGATTTAGAAGGAGCCGTATGAGTGCAATAAAGGGCGATAGAACAAGACATGTTGTAACTATGAACCCTAATAACGCTTCACCAAAACGAGAGCTATATATTGAGATTCTCAAACTTAACCCAGATGGTTGTCGGGTCCCTGGGTCTCTACATTTGTTATTTGATTTTAAGTTAAGAAACACTGAATGTCGCTTTAGAAATAATCTCTCTATGCTTCTCCATAAAAGACTACAAATCAGACTAGCTGGTGAAACTGTATATGATAATAATGGAGAAAGCCTATATAGAGTTTATAAGGACCTTTATAACAGTAGCGATAGATATACCCGGCGGAAAGCGTAATTTAAAAATGAATATAAGCGCTCAGCAAGCGATTTTAAAAAAGACATAATAAAAAGAATAACATTTATTTGCTGACGTTTCGTTGTTCACATCACAACATATTCAGAGCATTTAAACTGATTTTACCAAAGTTATACTATATATACTTACAATGATACTAGTTTTAAATTACACAAAACGGTTACATAATTTAAAATTCAAACGAACAAATTAAAATAAAAGTCAACTAAGTAAATTAACTGTAAGTCAGAGTTAAGTGGTTAGTAATTAAAATAATTCGAGAGGGATGCACCTTATAGTGGCGTTAAGAACTGGGTTAAGCTTGGAAATTAGAAGACTCTCACGGATGAGAAGATCAGATTCAGAACTACCTGATGAGTGTATTTTGAAATCAGAGGCGGAAACAGGGTGTTTGTGTATGTGTTTATGTGCAAGTATACTTGACATAGCTGAAACTGAACGGTTCTTTCCAGTCAAATGGCGAAACGCCCATATGCTCCGAAACACGTGTCTGAATATGTCGGCGCGTTTTGGCAAACATACAATGCACCACAGCATTGACACTTATAAGAATACAAGACATGTGATCTCAGATCAAAGGGAATTCTCTCCTTGAATGGAAAGAAATTTGGAGAGACGGCAGAAAAGACGAAAGACGACTAGTACGGAGATGTGCGGATAAGCTGAGGAGAGTATTTTATGGAGATGTGAACGGATCTGTAAGCCAGGATAACCAGTGAAAGGAAGGCAGAAATAAACATTCTTTTTTGAACAGGTGTGAACTTTGTCTCGGGATGTATAAATCTTGTTAAGGAAAGACTTAATACAACCGTCCAAGAAAGCTACAGGATAGCCATTAAGAGAGAAAGTCTGTTTGAGTTTTTCCATTTCAGAATGGAAAAATACGTAAGAAGAGCAAATGTTAAAATATATCTCGGTATTTTGTATATTGCTCGGGTCCAATTATTGACAGTGTTTTAGAAATTTTAATATTTCAATCTGTACTTCAGCGATTTTAACAAGAGGGCAATTAGGAATTCTGAAAAAGGAGGATCTAGTCAAAAAAACCCTTTGATCCATTCAGAATGGGAGATCACGCAGGGATCTCCAGAATAAAATTTTCTTTTTAAGAGCCCCCGAAAAGCTTCAAAGTATGTTTTGTAATCGACAGCGAGAAAAGACAGCGAAAACGAAAAGAAAATCTGATTACGGCTCTTAAATTCCTGCAATGGGACTTTGAAAATGAAATAAAAAGTATTTTGTAAATAATACGTAAAATAACCTCGAAGTATCTGAAAATTATATACCCGATGATCATATAAACGATGAACAAATTGATGTTCAAAGATGTTAGTATTGAACACCCAAGTGTTCAATACTAACATCTGATCCACGAATAAATTTTCCGCATTGAACATTGAAAATAGGAATTCAGGTACAAATGACGAAGTGACCGACAATAACAACTCATGAACACTCTCGTGCAAAATTCACCGAAAATCGTGTACTGTTAAATCGACTACATCGGCTACTATGTCAAGAGCGAGTGAAGAGATAACCATCAATACTAAAGCTTGCCATTCAACGCAAACAACACAGTACAAACACATTCCTGGAAATCACTCATGATCAAATAGAAGCTTGCCTGTCGACTCAAGACTAAAGATAACCATCTTGGGTGACTCCGTGGTGGAGCATCTCAACCAGGCACAGTTAAGACGAAGTCTCAAAGAAAATGTTGTTATCAAAACATTTCCCGGAGCCGAGATCGAAGATACGAAACACTATGCGAAACCAACTCTGTCTCTCCAAACCACGTGATTGTGCACATTGAAACAAACGACTTGAAGAAACAATCTTCTCGTGTCCTATGACAGAATATTCTGAGTTTAGGACGACAGATCACAAGTGAACTACCTAATGCACAATTTACAATCTCGCAAATCGTGGCTGACTAACTAAGGTGAGGGAAGTTAATGTTACCATCTCTAAATTCTGTGAAGAAATACACTGTGAAAAATACTGAAAAAATACAATTTCGCATGAAAATATTGTTCAGAAGCATCTCAACACCTATGGCCTGCATCTGAGTAGACAACGTACGGCCATAATGGCAAAAAAACATTAACTTCCGATATTGATTTTCCTTCAGACAAGTCCTTTTACGAGTCAAATAATTTAAATAATAATACTGACATCGAAATTTCTAACACTAGAATACATTTTACTCTTCCAGGACACAAGCCTATAAGATCTAATGATGATTCGGATTTTCTATCGGACAGGAAATCTATCCGAAAACTAAATACTAACAGTATTAACAGTAAAGCATTACATAACCAGTTATCACAAACCAGTGAGGGTCCTTAGTCACAATTAAGAGACTTTAAAATAGGTCATTTGAATATAGCAAGCCTACCTAAAGATATTGAAGAGCTTAGAATGGGTTTGCGAAAACAGACTTTTGACGTATTAAGTATAAATGAAAAGAGATTAGATAATACAATGAATGATGAAGAAATTGAAATTACTGGTTATGAATTAGTAAGGCTAGATAGTAATCTAAATTGTGGAGATGTTGCCATTTATTTATGTAATAATATTTCCTATGCTGAGCGGACACATTTACTACCAGGTAATGTTGAAGCAATCTGTTTTGAGATTAAAAAACTAAAGACTAAATGTTTTCTCATTTCAACATGGTACCGCCCACCAAATTCTGATATCACACTATTTGATAGTTTCGAGAGCTTTTTACAGAGAGCCGAAGATAATGGTCAAGAACTGATCATAACTGGTGATTCCAACTGCAATTTACTAGGCAGTGACGATAATCGTCATACTTTAAAACTTACAGACTTAATAGAAATATATCAATTGCAACAATATATTGAGGATCCTACTCGAGTAACTGCAACTACTAAAACATTAATTGATTTAATATTTACAAAACCTGATGATACAAAGACTATTGATTCAGGAGTCATTCATGTAGGGGTTGGTGACCATAGTCTTGTCTATATTTGCCGAAAAGTAAGCATCCCAAACTAATAGCCTAAACTAATAGAAACAAGGCAATTTAAGAATTTTAATGCAGCTCGATTTCAAAACGACAAAAGATGCATTTAGCATTCACTTTTACTATCAATATACAGACCCAAATATAGCTTGGCAAAATTGGAAAGAGACATTTCTCAAAATTTCCAATAATCACGCTCCAAACAGACTTAAAAAGGCCAAAAGTGAAGATAAACCTTGGCTTACTAATGAAATCAAAGAAATGAGCTACCGTAGAGATTATCTAAAATAGAGAGCTGTAAGATTAAATTCTCCAATTTATCATGAAGCGTATAAGACATGCGGAAACCAAGTAACCAAATTGATAAAAGAAGTTAAAGTTAATTATTATAATACTAAGCTGGAAAATTCTAAAAATAGTAAGGGAAGCTGGAAAACTATAAACGAATTGTTAAACAATCAAAAGCAACAGTTCTAGAGATTTCTGTGAACGATAAAGTAGTAACGGGCGATAAGAACATTGACAACGAATTTAACAATGACTTCGCTACAATAGGACCAAAATTGGCTGAAAATATTCCTTCAATTGATTATGATCCATTACATTACGTGGCCCCTGGACCAGGGGTATTCAAATTCCATAATTTTACAAATGCAGATTCGGGGAGTGCACTAAAGAAGGCGAAAACAAGTAAGTCATCATGTATTGATAAGATTTCGGCTAAACTACAAAAAACAGCAGGTGACTCAATTATAGAGTCCCTCGCATACATTTTCAATTTGTCTTTGGCGACGGGTATTTTTCCAGAGGATGTGAAATTTGCAGAAGTAACACCAATCTGTAAATCGGAATGTAAATCAGAATGCGGAAATTGCAGACCAATTTCTGTAATATCAGCTGTCGCAAAGATTTTTGGAAAGATTGTTTACAGACAATTGTTTGAATTCTTAAACAATAACGACATTATTTCGAAGCAACAATTAGGTTTTCATCCTCTGCATTCAACTGAAACGACACTATTCCAATCTGCTAATAAATGGCTCTTTAGTATGAATAGGGGCTTAATTAATAGTATCCGGTTTTTGGACGTGAGAAAAGCATTTGATATCGCAGATCACAAAATCCTCGTTTCAAAATTACAGCGCAACGGAGTGAGAGGAACTGCATTACAATGGTTCCAATCATATCTCTCCCAAAGAAAACAAATATGTAGAAACAAACGTGCTTTTGTCAGACGCTAAAACAATCGAGTGCGGTGTCCTCAAGGATCGAATCTTGGTCCAGTATTATTCGTAATTTATATTAGTGACCTTCCCAATTACCTTGAAACAACACATGTCTCTGTTTGCGGATGACACCAACATGTCGTGCCAAGGAGAGTCATCGGCAAACATTGAACAGAAATTAAATACTGATCTACATAATGTCCACCTATGGCTAACAGCCAGTAAACGTACGTTAGACAAAGAGAAAACAGAGTATATGATTATTGGATCACGCCAAAAATTAAGCCATATATCTTGTAATCCGATTGTAACCAAAAAAGAAAACAAACCAAAACATCAAACTGGTTCAGGACAAAAAATCTTGGGCGTTGTTGTTGATGAGCAGCTAAAGTGGAAAGATCATATCGATTCACAATGTAAGAAAATTTCCAAAAATATAGCACTTCTCAGAAGAGCAAAAGATTTCACTACAGAGGGCACACACAAAATAATGTATAATTCACTAATTTTACCCTACTTCACTTGTTGCCCAAATGTATGGCACGACGGTAGCAATACAAAAATGAATAAGCTTTTCAAGTTACAAAAAGGGCTGCTCGTGTGATAACGGGTTCTAGTTACGAAATACGATCATCTGACATTTTTAAGAAGCTAGACTGGGAAACCACTGAAAACCACTTTCTAAAACTCAATAATTCACGAAGCCAAAACAAAAGAAATACATTT
The DNA here is from genome assembly GCA_036872915.1 of Nanipora kamurai. Taxonomy (NCBI): domain Eukaryota; kingdom Metazoa; phylum Cnidaria; class Anthozoa; order Scleralcyonacea; family Helioporidae; genus Nanipora; species Nanipora kamurai. The sequence goes on from JBAHVQ010000062.1 coordinate 300,735, forward strand.
AAGAAATACAGTTTAATCAGTACTTGGAAATCCGAGGAAGAATACAGCTGAATTTTACCAACGTTCATCTCAATTTTCCCGCAAAGTACGCGTGAGTTTGAGAAGTAATTTCAAACACTCGTCAGTTGTTCTTCCTCCGACCTCTAAACACCTCGAAGTCCGTTAAAAAACTCTGCTATCGCCTCGTTCAACTCGCTTCTCGGTGTTTAGAAATCGGAGGAAGAACACTTACTCGTGTTTGAAATATTACTTAAAAAACGAGAACTTATAATGGCGTTTGAGGCACTTGGAAATTTGGTACCCAATTGCTTGTCAGAATTATTTACTACATCCTACAATAATGAATATAGCCTAAGAAGCAACAACAGAAAACGTCGTTAAACGAAACCTAGAACAAATTTCATGAAAGCTAGCTTCTCGTACCGTGGTTCCTCATCATAGAATAACTTACCTTTTGAAATACTAGAATGTTATGATCGACTCTCCCCTGATTCATTCAAAAACGCATTAAAGAAACACTTTAAAAATGAGAGTAATACACTTGTAATATCGTTGACATATACAAATTAGTTGATTGTTAGCTGGTTAATTAGTTATTTTTAACTCGATGTATGGTAAATTAGATATAAATGTAGTTGTATTAAGTATTTTTCACGGCCCTTTGAAAACCAGGCAACGGAAAGGCCACCGTGATTAAATAAGTTTAATAAATAAATACATTTGTAAGTAAAAATCAAAATATATTTTTAAAATATGCAATAGTTGGTTGGTACAACGATTTTTTTCCACCAGTTGGGAGGCCAATTTTCCCCCTCTTGTTGCCTTTCTAAATTTCTAGACGTTTGTGCGTAAAGAAAGATCTTTTTCCCACCGTCATAATTCACGTCTCTGAAGATGGTTTCCGTACAGGAAACCGAAACGTCAGACAAAACCATGAATTTTTTGAACAGCGATCCGGATGAACACGTAATCATTAACGTTTGTAATGTACGTATTTTTGTCCTTGTCGATTATTTCCAAACACCATGCCTAGGATCTCAAAATCACGAGAAGCAGGCCAAGTGTTTTGCTAAATAATAGCCCAAGACTAAAAGTTTATCACCACTGTGAAGTAACATACTGTCATTTTTTTAAAAATGTAATCCCATAATATGCGATTGATTTTAATCCAAACTAGTTGGTTTAATCACAAACTCATTAATTCGTGAGCAAACACAATGGAAATCACTACCGAGACGTTGTTTTGATATCTGAGGAAGAAGTTACATAAATTAAACCAGCTTTCACATCGATTTTCTGCTCAAATAGTGATTCTTTTGAGATGCAATATGCACTCGAAAGTCGTGTTTCATCAGATATCCAAAGACCTCGGTAATCGCCTCGGTTTTCAACAAACTTCTCGGTGTCCGGATACCCTGATGAAACACTCCTTCTCGTGCATATATTACATCACAAAATACCTTAGTATTTTTTGATGTAATATATCATATAATATCGTATCATACATGCAATCTTACAATCCATATCATACATGCAATCTTAATTGCATGATTTCCAATGCACGTTTTACTGTGTACGGACATTCAACGCGGATACTAAACGAACGGGAACTGGTATTCTAAACACCTGTGGCCGTTCCGGCTTATACTGTTTGGATCGTTGGCACCCAGCTCGAGCTATGATTGGCCGTTGCAAAGCTTCAGCCAATCAAAAGTCGTGCAGGTTTACCCAGAGCCCAGCCTTTTCGGGGTTTCTGTACTGGTCAATTGTACAATATAGCGCCATTTTTTGGAAATCAGCCTTATTTCCTTTTCTAGGTCCCATGCGCAATGCGTGCTTAGCGCTAGGACTTAATTACTTACTTTCTTAAAAAGCACCGCTTTTATATAAGGGCGACACCCTCGCTTCCTTCCATTCGTTGGGAAATATTCCGGAATAAATAGGCTGGGTAAATATTTCTGTCAACGAAGGTGCTACCACGTCTGCTGTTGTTTTTAGTAGTTTATTAGGAATCTTATCTAGACCAACCGATTTTTTTTCGTCAATTGTTTTCAACAATCTTGTAACTTTGTCAACAGATGGAATTTGCAAACAAAATGTTTTATCGGTTGGACTAAGATAATCTTCTGGTTTAATAGCTGCAGTGCTAGGTATTTCAGCTGCAAGATTACTACCAACATTCAAGAAATAAGTATTGAATGCTTCAGCCATTTGGTCATTCCATTCCATTCCACTATTAAATCTAATGACAGTCCGGCTGCTGCCGCTGTTGAAGTAGAGGCACTCCTTGTAGAATGACCCGTAAATTCTAAGGATATTCCGGCCATATGGATAATTTGTGTTAGCCAACGTGAGACAGTCTGACTAGAGACGCT
>JBAHVQ010000062.1:303209-316337 GCA_036872915.1 Nanipora kamurai
TAGATCACTTCCACTGTACTGAAGATGGCATAAGTATGCCGAAACATGTATACTATTAAAAAATTTGTCGTTTATTTAAAATGTCTGACTACAATGCTATTCTTGGATATGTCTTACCACAGTCATCTTTATAACATTTCAAAGTGAGCTTCACATCTGACCCCTTTTCGCAAGTCTTCCATCCCGGTAAAGTAACAGCCACTGAATGCTAGGCACAGCGTTTCTTGATAGCGGGTTGGCGAACAGTATCGTAATCCGAGCTCTTGTTAAGTTTCAGAGGCAATGACTTGCCTCTTACTGGCTTAACTTCACCGTTTGTGTACTTAATTATTCTGATGTTCATCTTCTATACGTTTTGAAGATTTCTTCGTGCGTTGCTCGCTCATTGACTTACAAAAATCATTGAAGGATAGAAACCTTTTATTCCACTTTGTGAATGAATTAGAGTCAGAGCTGACTAATTTGTTCTTAGCGACACTTTTGCCATAGTTACAGCAAAACTTGCTGTCATCCCTTACACTTAACTCCTTCCTGACCGTAGTGGTCCTCAGCGACCTCTGGAGAATTTAGTATTTTACTCTGGCTAACGCCAGTCGATTTTACTCATCAAGGGGAAACTTCTCGGTCAAGAAAGGGTTAACATGGGTTTAAACCCTATCTCTTTAACTCCGTCCTGACTATAGTGGTTCTCAGCGACCTCTGGAGACTTTAGTATTTTACGGCTTTTAGATAGTCAAAAGGTTTGGGGAACTGCTGGAACTTAATAATGCTTAAACTGACGTTTCGAGCGAAGGCCCTTCGATGGAGTAAAACGTAAAATGAAAAAAAAAAAAAGCATTCGCTCGAAGGGCCTTCGCTCGAAACGTCAGTTTAAGCATTCTTAAGTTCCGGCAGTTTCCCAAACCTTTTGACTATCTATAAGGTGTTCAATACTGCCGACGCAGCACTCTAATTTTTATATCATTGTTTAGTATTTTACTCTGGCTAACGCCAAACGATTTTACTCGTCAAGGGGAAAGTCCTCGGTCAGGAAAGGGTAAATCCACAACCAGAACAAAACATCGAGAGCACTTTGGAAAGGATCGTATTGCCAATCAGACCATGGCGACCGGATTTGTGATAGAGTGTAAAACCGGAAACAGATTTTTTGGTTTGGTTTTGTATAATTTATTGTGTTTTATTGGATTTTTGTAGTGTTCTATTGAATTTATGGTTACGTTTGTTTGAATTTATTGTTGTGTTTTTTCGAATTTATTTTTGTGTTTTGTCGAATTATATTTGTTGTGTTTTATTAAATTTTGAACTTGCTGCGTTGTTTTTGCCTCTCTGGGCCGTTGAATTTATTGTCGCTTTTGTTGTTTTCGTTGTTGTGTTTTGCCCTTCTGGGCCACGGTAGGTTTAAACTGACATCACGTGAAACTATTTTTATCGACGATTTGAACAGTATTTTCCCACAACATAGCCAAAATTGTGTCCCTCACGAAGGTTCGCTCCCTCGGGTCAACTTCAAAGCCAAAACAAATTAATATCAGTTATTCAGATAAATGCACAGTCAACAGAATTTACATCGTTTTGCTTGTAGATCACTGTAAACGCTATCCAGATCATTGGTTTGTCGATTATACTACTCAACATGATTGATTGTGCTCACAATTTTGAAAATCAGACATTTTGAAACTAAGCAGTCCTTCCACTCCTAGATTATACACCATTTGCATTTCATTAAAGCGAAAGCGTTGTTCATCAGAGCGATTTTTATCTTCAATAGTGCCTTTCAAACTTCAACAACGCCAATCGAATTATAATTGCCCTAAAAGTAGATTCATTTGCAACAAGTAATTAAATATTCCGTTAAATTGAAGTTCAATAACGTCAATGTAAAAAACATTAACGTTTATGGTATTTCATTAGCGTCAATCAAAATGGGCTATTGCAAGGTAAAATCCGACATGTTGGCGGGAGTGCAAAAAAAATGGGGAGAGCGCGCGGCCAAGGATGTCCGCCATTCATTTCCATAATGAGCGATAGAAAATTTCATTTGGCCTTTTTGTCAATTTTCTGCAAAAATATAAGAAAATTGGCCAACAATTTTTTGCGTATTGTGGACATCTGGTGGAGATTTTAATGAATTTAGACGCGCTTAAAGTGCTTGCACATGCTGAATGAAATAATACCTTTTCGCGTGCTATTTACAAGGCATTATCGACGGAGAATGACACTTGTATTGACTTTATTACGAAAATATTTGTTGAAAATACAAAGTATTCGCCAGAAATCATGTTGATAAACAAGAAGAAAGAACCGCCACACAGGTAGAAAGATTATTCAAACACATCATAAATCTCGCCTCGGCAGTATTTTGCCCTTGAACTCCAAACTTAATACTGCTTTAAACAGCCTCAAAGACAGTTGTTTGTATTTATCGTGTGTATCATGTAGAAACTAGAAAGGAATTGTAACAAATGGTGACAAATCAGCCAGAGGAAAAGCTGACTTATGAAGATTTTTTGGGTTTCACTTTGACTTCGTTGAAGATTTTCTCGGTATTCGTGGCTTGAGCGTAACTGGTAGAAAAGAAGTCCTTATATTTCGTGCATTCGGAGCATATGAAATTGGAGCACCTAAAAAATTTACCCAAGAAAAAATTGTAGAAACGATTAAGAAGGAGTATATAAGGCGACTGGCAACATGTGGTATAAACCCGCCCAGAAGTATTGCCTGAAGTCTGAAGAAGCGTGGGCTGACAATGTTCAAGCGTGGCCTGAAGTTGACGATGCGAAGTTATTTAGCTACATTCTTCCTGTAAAAGCTGTTGAAGTTGAGTATATTGGTAAATATAAAGACCAAAAAGCCTACTCGTATTGGATGAGTGGGTTTGTAGACACTGTTTATGTTGCCAAATGCCCACTGGATAAGACGTTAACATTTTTGAAATGCAGAGTATGCCCATCTCAGAAAGTTCTTCGACTTTCAAGCTGTGTCTGTTTTCCTCCCCTCCATTATAGCATCCTTTTGGCTGTTCGAGAGAGGTACTCAAACAAAAACTTGAATGTTTCAGTTGAGGGTAGACCTGTAAACAATATAAAAAATATAGCAATGATTATATAAATCATATGTAAATCTTTTAACATATATTTCAACTCCAACATGCAACTATAGCTCTTTATGTATTACCTGTAAAAAATTTTACGTCTGCTTCTCTTGTCAACTGTTCAAAGCACATAGGAACTCTTGCAGACTGGCTAATTTTTGATAACTCGAGCTGTAACTGGAGTCATCAGTGTCAGATTGGTCAATGTCCAAATCTTTATCAGGTTCATTTGATTTTCCATCTTCAAGGCGATTCTTGCGTCGTTTCTTTGGTGAACTAGCATGTAAATGATCTGACAGTGTTAGAAACACTGAGGGATAATCTGTTTCTGGATTGTTTGGAGTTCTTTTTCCAAGCGGAAAATGGTTGGAGCAGACATAAGTACCTTCGCACCTGGCGCGGGATTAAAATCGCCACTTCGACTTTTAACTACTTGTCTCTTCCAGATTTTCGCTAACGTTGGATTCCTTGGCCACTTGTGAAACACTAATTCTGACACGTGATCTTTTTACATAGTATTCGGGATAACGCTTGTCATTATCACAATGTCCAACTAAACATAAGATAACATGCGGGGTTCCCCAAGGATCTAACCTGGGGCCGCTATTATTTTCACTTTATATAAATGATCTTCCAAATTGCCTTAATCAAACACAAGCCTCTATGTATGCAGATGATACAAACATATCAAGTACTGGTGTGTCGCCTGCAGACGTAGAAAGTAAGATAAATAGTGACCTATGTAGGGTCAATAGTTGGTTAGAGGCTAATAAGTTAACCCTAAATGTTAAGAAAACAGAGTTTATGTTGGTAGCCTCCAAAAGAAAACTGAAACAATTCTCAGAAAACCCGCACATACTAATTGGCAACCACACTGTTGATCAGGTGACAAGTAAGAAAGTCTTGGGGATTACGTTAGACGAAGAACTTAAATGGAATGAAAATAACGATATACAGTGTAAAAAACTATCTCATTCTATTGCCTTGTTGAAACGAGCAAAATGTTTTGTAACTCAAAACGCATTAATTGACATCTACAACTCGCTAGTTTTACCTCATTTTACTTACTGCTTAAATGTTTGGAATGACGGTAGCCGCACACACATCGATAAGTTGTACAAATTGCAAAAAAGAGTGGCCCGAATAATTACGGGATCAAACTATGAAGTACGTTCACACGAAATATTTAACAACTAAGGATGGGAACCAATAGAAAGAACACTTAAGAAACGAGAATTGACCATGACATTTAAGGCCTTACAAGGCAAACTGCCAGATTATATGTCAGACATGTTCAATATTACCCACAATAGTACGTATTCGCTAAGGAGTAACGACCGTAAGCTATACCAAGAAAAACCTAATACTGAATTTATGAAAAAATCTTTTTCATACCGGGGGGCTTCCTCCTGGAACAATCTCCCAGGTGACGTTGTCAATGATTATGAGCAACTCTCCTCAAGAAGTTTCAAGACCATTATTAATAATTACTTTAACAACTTGGAGGGAGAAAGTCATTGACAATGCAACTGTGGGCATTTTATTAGAAAGTATGAGTAAGGGTAATAAAATAGAACTAGGATGTCTCTGAGAACTAAACTGGCATGAACATATTTGGTTAATATATGTAGTTGAAATTTTACTTATGAAATCACGTGTATGTTATAGCTTTTTGAGTGTTATTAGTATTCTTCTTTGTCAAATCCTAGCAACTTAGTTTTAACGGCCCCTTGAAAAGCAGCTTTCGCTGAAGGGCTACCGTTATTAAAGAACTTGTAATAAAAATAAATAATAATAATAAATAAACAGCGAGCGTGCATTTTGTTTCATTCCTTCGTATGGTTTAGTTTGATACATAGCGCAAACTATCAAGTTGCGATAATACACGATATCAAGTTACATTTTCGCACATAATGTTTCTACCTGTGTGGCGGTTCTTTTTTCTTGTTTATCAACATGATTTGTTGCGAATACTTTGTATTTTCAACAAATGTTTTCGTAATAAAGTCAATACATCCTTGGCCGCGCGCTCGCCCCATTTTTTTTGCACTCCCGCCAACATGTCGCATTTTACCTTGAAATTGCCTGTTCAATGAGAAAAATGGGGAAATCAACAATCTAAAATAAAAAGTTAATTAGCGACAACGCATATATATTGTATACGTTGTATGAAGAAGACTGGTAATAACAATTACGAAGACAGGCAATGTCTACAGGAAATTGCTGCACAAGATTGGGGGTTCGATTCCCATCTCGGCTCAGAAATCGTTTTTCTGCGAGAACGAGCTTGACGAACGTCCACTAGCCGTCTGAGATTTATCAATCTCCTACATAAATTTAGTTCGTGTTCAGGTTTAAGTATTTACATCATTATTATCATATCGTGACTTCCGCTTAGGCAGTACATATGACGAACCTGCACCCTAGCTCACCATCTGAGTCGTGGTAGCTCAATGGTTAGAGCGTCTCACCAGTCATCAGAAGGTTGGGGGTTCGGTTTCCGTCTAGGGCTCAGAAATCGTTTTTCTGAGATAACAAGCTTGACGAACGTTCACTAGTCGTCTGATATAGCACTAGAAACGTCTTTTTCAGATGTGTGCGGCTAGAGTAAGCGTTTCGATGACTGAACAAAGAAGGATACAGGGAATTGTATGTACAACATATACCCACACGGTATCGCTAATTGAATTTTTATTTTTTTGATTTCCCGATTTTTCTTATTGAATTTTGATTGACGCTAATGAAATTCCATAAATGTTAATGTTTTTTATATTGACATTATCGAACTTCAGTTTAACGGAATATTAAATTACTTGTTGTAAATGATTTTACTTTTAAAGCTATTAAAATTTGATAGACGTTATTGAAGTTTGAAAAGCGCTGTTCGAATCGCTGAAATGAACTTCGCTTTTGCTTTAATGAAGAGCAAAAGGTGTAATTTACATCGCTATATAGTTCAATTTTTTATGTGTTTTTCACATGAACTATTGATAAGTTTTAAAAATGAAATCAATCTATCCATCTATCTAATTTTCAAAGAAACTCTATCAAACAATAAATTAATTATGTACGTTGCGGGGACAAGTGCTTCCTCAGAGCCTGTAGAGAATACTGTAAAGAACGCTATAGTCTCATCGTTATAGAACTATAAAAGGTACGTTAATGACCTGTGAGGTAATTTGACGACAGTTTATGACACATGTTCTCAATGATATGGGGTTAAGTGCGATCAATTTTTAATGAGTTTATACGTAGACACCCTTATGAATATTCAAAAGAAATTCTAGTCTGGGGAGGATAGTACACTAAATGTAAGGTCCTTAGGTTCTCATTTATCAGGACAATATGATTGTTTCTTTGGTGGTTTGCATTTAAGGTCTCTCATTAGTACGATTGTTTATTTAATCAGAAGATACCGGAAACAGATGTTACAGAAACTGCAAACACCTTAATATATATTAAATCTAAAGATAATTTAGCTACAACTTATTATTTCACATTAGGTTTACCAAAGCACGTTATAGTGAAATAAAAGGTGAGTGGTTACGTTGCAAGTTTTCATTCCCACTTGCAGAGATCGCCCGTTCGTCAAAGTGTCATACTTGGTTAATTTTCAATTAACCAGCCATTGGTCTTAATTTGTGAATAAACCTCCTCTTTCTCCCCCACTGATGTGATGATGCGGAATAATTGAAAGAATCGTCAAAGAAATGTAATTCATTAGAGCCTTTTTTAACGAAGAATTGGTTTAACAACCAAGTATTGCAGGGAAAACGGAAAGCTCTACAAGAAAATTGATTGTTAACCTACTTAAAAGTAAACATCTGGACGAACAACTACACAAATGAATTCAAGAAGCCGCTCACAGCGTAAGACGCAGTCTTTCTATGGTACTCCTATTGCTGACGAAAGAAGAATAGAAGAGCGTTACAATCAAGTACGCCAATGCCGTTTGTCGGCTTCTAAAGAAGTAGAACCAACTAATTCGCGAGAACAAGGGAGTCGTTGTAAACAAAATTTTCATCAATGGTCTTTTCCTCATTCCCAAAGACGGCGAAGCCACTCATTACCCGACCCCACCCGGCAGAACAATATGGGTATTAGTCTGGAAAACGAAATGTGTTCAATTAAAGAAAGTCTTTCTCGATCGCGAAGTGCATCATTCAATCCTACAACTAAACTGTACACGGCAGCCGCAGAAAACGATACAACGGAACTCGAGAGAGTTTTAGAATCCCGTAAAGCTGATCCAAACCTTCTGTACCTTTCAGGAATCACTCCGCTTCATATCGCTGCTGCTGAGGGACATTTGGAAAGCATTAAAATTCTTGTATATTATGGTGCAAATATAAATATACTGGATGCTGAAGGTTGTTCGCCTCTTGATTTTGCACTACGTGGAGCACACTTCGACTGCGCCGCCTTTTTGATCAAAGTGGGAGCAGAGACCAAGAAAATTGTTCATGGCCTTAATTAAATTTACGTCGCGGATTACTATTTCCGAAACGTGATCTATGTATGACAGTGATTTCTAATTGAGGGCCATTGTGAAGACAACGTAAAGTTTAAGGGAGACCGACATTTTGAAAAGACACGTGAGCGTAAATATTGCATGAGCGTACAAATCTCGAACTCTTTAAATATATCTGTCACAAATTCTGAATAAATTAGTAGATTGGAGGGAGGGGAAAAGTGACACTTGGGAGGAGTTAAAGGGAGGACGTCGATCTTAAGTGTGAGAAACAGAGAAAGAAAAGACAACTGAGACACGCGATGAATTATATTGTAGAGACTTGTAAGAACTGTTCATATTAAAGTTTACTTTTCGCTAACAACCAGTTTTCCAAATGATCCGCGCGACACTGGGGGCTCAGGCGGGATAAACTGGAGCGATTACTATTCAAGCTGTCGAGGTTGTTGTTTACATTACGTAAAAGCAACAAAAGCGGGAATATCCTAGACAATTCGTGCCGAAGGGCAGTACGTATCGGATTTTTGGGAAGAATTGACACTGGCGGGGATAGAGAAGTGGATCCAGTTAGGAAAAGAGGTGAGATTAGACGGAAAGGATTTGTTAAGCTTCGTCACCGAGCAACAAGAAGAAGAAAGGGTCCGGGTAGACGAATAGTGAGAGAGGAGAGACAGAAAGAGCGCGAAATCAAGAAATTAGAGTTGGAAGAACGAGAGCTTCGAATACAACACAAGTTCGAAGAAAAAGAGCGAGATCGAGAAGCTGTAGCGAGGGAGAAAGAGCGAGAGCGAGACGCTGTAGCGAAGGAGAAAGAAGCCATAAGAAGACATGAGCGTGGGATGAAACAACTAGGGCAAACCGTGAATGGCGAACACGGAACGCCGAGCAATAGTGTTGGATTAGCTTCGGCCAGATCACCAAAGCTACCCAAATTCGTCGATGGAAAGGACGACCCGGACAGTTATCTGCAGAGATTCAAAAGGTTTGCGTGAAGCAACAAATGGGAAGAAACGACGTGGGCGACGTCGCTGAGCGCTTTGTTTATTCGAGACTGTCGGAGACCGCCGCCGTAGACTACAAGCAATTAAAAGTGGTCTTGTTGAAGGGATACGACCTCACGGAGAATGGATTTCGAGTGTGGTTCAGAGACAGCAAACCTGAGGAAGGAGAAAGCCCAGAACAATTTATTACGAGATTAAAGCCGGTTTTCCACTAGCGAATTCTTTCGCGCGAAGCGACCTTCGTCGCGCGAGCGGCTTTAGCCCGCGCGAAAATTTAGAAAGTTAAACAAAGATGGCGGCAATCAACTTGAGACATCTTTTGAGTTTGAAGGCAAATATTATTCGTTTGTTGGTGCTTAAAAGACTGCAAAAGCGTCTTCATAGATACAAAAAACGGTTCTCAGTTAGACAAATTTATGCTGAAAGAGAACAGAAAGGAGAATACCATCTTCTTGTGAAAGAACTTATGCTTCATAACCACGAATATTTTTTTCACTGCTTTCGAATGTTACCAAGCACATTTGAGAAACTGCTTTCTTGGATAGGACCACTTCTTCAAAAAACCACCACGAAAATGCGCGAGCCAATCGACCCAAGTGAGAGATTGTGTGTGTGCCTAAGATACCTAGTAACTTGTGATGCTCAAGTAACCATTGGTGCTAGTTACAGGATCAGTGCGACAGTCGTGGGTAGGATAATTAATGAAACTTGTGAACTGTTGTGGAAATGCCTCATTGCAAGAGGATATGTTAAACACCGGTCTACAGAGAATGAGTGGAAAGCAGTTGCTAAAGAGTTTGAGGAGTGTTGGAACTTTCCTAATTGTATACGTGCAATACACCAATTCAACAATTAGCTTGCGTGAAACTCTTCGAAGCCTGGGACGAGTTATTGGGTGAAAAAGCAGATGTATCAACATTGCTTCTTTGTGTAATATAGCTGTATATTCTCCTGATGTAACTTGATATCACTTACATAACGTCATTCCAGAAAGATATGGATTCCCAGATGGTTTCCAAAATGAGAGTGGAGGAACTTAAATCATATTTACGTTTACGCGGACTAAAATTACATGGAAACTAGAGTGAACTAGTAGCTCGTGTTTACGTCGCCATTGAAAACAACGTTCAGCCCATACTGACCGCGAAAGTAGTTGAAAAAGAGCTTTCCATCGAATATAAGGCAAAAATTGACTGCTTTGATCTACGTGACCCATTTCTCCTCGAGGACGGTTGGCTGGACGAGACAGGTGTTCGCTTTTGGCCGCCAACATTGTATCCAGAAATATTCCACTTTTTGGCATTTCATCCAAGTGAACTGGCTAGCAAGGATCATTGTGATTACAAAACGTCCAAGGCATTCAGCTATTATGCAAATGGCTGGTTGGAGAGCCTTCACTTTCATGCGATCGACAAAACAAGTAACTACTGTTTATTAAGGACTAAATGCCGGCCATCTCAAAAAATAAATGATGTGTCTCATAAACTGTGGCTGTGTCTTGAGAAAAAGTCTGGACTTTCAAAAATCAAAACAGCACATTGTACTTGCATGGCAGGAATGTCGCAAACATGTAATCATGTTGCTGCTGCACTTTTTAGAGTTGAGGCAGCCAATCGTATGGGATTGACCAACCCATCATGCACATCGTTAGCATGTCAGTGGCTGCCAAAAGGCAAACCGGTTAAACCTCAACGAGTAAAGGCGATGAAATTAGGTAGACCTGATTTTGGAAGACAGGGCAAGCACACTAAGGAACTTAATTGTTCTCCAAAAAAGGAATGTAAACCTGCAAAATTCAGTGACAAAGTTCTTACATTGAAGGACATTGCTGAAGCTTTGAAATCAGTTTGCAAAAAGGAAGATTCCATTATATTTTCTGCTGTTCCTGAAGACAGTTTGCCAATCCCGCCTAAAAGCATTGACAAAATTGATGCAAAGAAAGATGACCCTGGGTGCTCTGGTGATAAAATATTTCTTACATTTGCAGACTACTTGGAAATATCAGATAATGAAAGTGATTTTCTGTTTCACTTGGAATATTTCCTATCCAGGGTAGCAGATATAGAGAAAGCAACAAGAGATCAGGCTGACAATCCATTGTGGTTTGCAATGAGGCAGCACCTTATTAGTGCATCAAAGGCACATGAATTTAAGACAAAGATGCTTAGTTTTCAGTGAAGTGGTACATCGATGGCTTCTCTCTTTCACTTGCTTGCTGGAAAGACTGTTGTTAATTCGGAAATTCCAGCATTAAAATATGGCAGATCAATGGAATCTGTTGCTGTTAAAAACTTTGAAGAAGACTTCAAAAGAATGCATGAAAATGCAGCAATAGAAGAATGTGGTATTTTTATTGTAAAGGATTTGCCATTTGTTGCTGCTAGCCCAGACAGAATTTTAACTTGTGATTGCTGTGGGTTGTCATGCTTAGAGGTTAAGTGCCCTTTTTCCATTCGGGATTTATCTCCCCTCAACCCAGATGCCAAGTTGGCATATTTAGTGAGGGATATTAATGATGAGTTACATTTGAATAGAAATCGTAAGTATTATACTCAATTACAGATTCAAATGATTGCAACTCATAGTAAACAATGCTTTGTTTACATTTCGACTCCATGTGGTGCTTTTCAAGAATGTGTAACGTTTGATCAAGACTTGTGGGAAAAAGTCTTAAAGCAACTTTTTACAATATTTTATATTGAACACAATATCCCTTACTTGTTTCACAGTTCCAGTTGTAATGCTTTTTTAACATAATGATAAAATATTTTGTACAAGATTGTATGGTTATATGCACACAACGGGCACAGCCAAAAACCAACAACCAAAGTTTGGCTGGTTAGTGTTAATAAATACACTGAAATATAATTTGTTCACTTTCTTAATATAATGAGCTTTCTCTACACTTGCAATCATTGGTCTTCGGAATATTCTAAACCTACTGGCAGCTATCCCAAAAGCATTTTCAATGACTCTCCTTGCCTTTGACAACCTGTAGTTGAATATACGTTGGTCGAATGGTAAATATTGAGAAGGAAATGGCTTCACATATGAGTTTTCAATCCGAATGCATCATCTGCAACAAATACATACGGCAAAGCTATATTGGAATTAGGTAGCTTGTTCGGACCTGGAATATTGAGTTGTTGATTTTCAACAGCATAACCTAAATGGCTGCAGGTGTACACACTACCATCGCTTTGTCTTCCAATGTCCCCAATGTCGACTAAAGTAAATTGATATTTAGCATTGCACACAGCCATAAGAACAATACTAAATGTTTTCTTGTAATTAAAGTATGTTGATCCTGAGTTAGCTGGTGCTGTAATAATACATGCTTGCCATCTATACACCAATTCAACAATCAGCATTGCGTGAAAGACCAAGGAGCCTGTTACGAGTTATTGGGTGACATCAACATGGTTGTTTACATAATTATTGTCACTGAACTCTCACCTTTCGTTAAAAGCCGCAGTTCTGTTAAACAAAGATACAAAATACATAATTTTTTAATAATTTTAAAGGGTGAACGGCAACTGTGCGGTTGTTTCTTGCACTAATAGCCAATACAAGTTAAAAGTATGGCGAAAAAAACAATGTAACGTTCATGTTGTAAAACTCCACAACGATTGCTCGTGTCCACCACCATTTCGCCTTCATTCTTTTCCAAGTATTTTACGGTTTGGGGACATCAGAAAGGAGTGGATTAAAAGAATAAATAGAACGACAGAAAAAAGGGGTGAGTGGATGCCTGGACCAAGTGATATGGTCTGCTTGCGTCATTTTGAACTGGGATTTCCAACGGCAGAGCATCCTTACCCAACCTTGGAGATGGGATATGAAAAGCCGATCAAGAAAGCGCGACGAGTTTTGAGTCGAAAGCTTCCACAGCAACAACTGGATACAATTTCCGTGAAAACAGAGCATACAAACCATTGTGAGATGTCTCTTGACGAAACGGAAGGTGAGAATGAGCTGAATGACAACGGAAATTGATTTGCAGTTTTCTCATGCAAAAACCTCATTTCCTCAAAGTATTTACATTTGGGAAGTGATGAGGCAGGAGCTCCAGATCTGGTCTTTTGCTGTCGTTTATCAACGCATTTTTTCAAGTTGTCTCTAAGATTTTTTAGCTGTCTTTGTAAGAACTCAACTGGAAAGAAAACAGGAAGGCATACAAACTACACCAGGTCAAATAGAACATGTGCCTTTGCACCAAATTGTTCCACCAATCAATGGATGGTCACATGGGAGTGAAGAAGACCATGGATAAGATCATAAGCAGTTTCTACTGGCCTGGTATTCGTAGGGGCATAACGAAGTTTTGTCAATCCTGTGACATTTGCCAAAGGACAATACCGAAGGGGAGAGTCCAGAAGGTAACCATGGAGAAGATGCCGTTGATTGATGCACCATTTAAGAGGGTAGCTGTGGACTTAATCGGCCCAATACACCCACCAGTTTGTTAATCACATCTCTTTTGAACTCATAGCAAATTGCTAGAACAGTATATTAACTAAAAACCAAACATTTTGTAGTTGTTACTTTGTGCATTGCCAAAATAA
>JBAHVQ010000062.1:333494-344334 GCA_036872915.1 Nanipora kamurai
ACCCTGTTTGGAGACCACAAACAAGGTATGAATGCGTCTTTGAAGACGATCATCGAATCAAACTGATAAAGTACACATCAGACAAATATTTCACTTTACGTCTATTCACCTACAGCAAACGCTACTGCGAGACTGCGGTACAGAACGGACAGCCAAGTGACAGACATCAATTGACCAAATTAATTTTATTTAAAAATCAGTAAATATGTTCATGGTCAACTTAACAGACTAGTAATTCATCAAGAAGCCTTGAATACTTCACTGTCCATTTCCCTTAGACACGTTCGCCCTTCCAAACCTTCCAAACGTAAACAGCTAAGGTTCGCTTTCCAATCATGCATGCATGGCTGCTCCCCAGTGGCTGGAAATTTGGCTTCATCCAATCATAGGGCTTGGCTTATGGAGTTAGCGTTCCAGTCTCTTTAGAGTTCAATGCCAAGATAGAAACCAATTTTGTACGTTAGTTTTAGGCCCCTACCCGGTCTTGCATGTCAGTTCCAGTCCTTTACACGACCTTTACTGTTTGGTTTGGCTTCGAAACATTTACAACTACGAAAAATTAGTTCAAAAGAAATGATACCAGAAGAATACGAGTGTTTAAAGAGATTCAGAGTCGCTCTGTGGCCAACAGATGTGCTAAGCTGTTTGATGGGCTAAGTTGCCATTCATTTTTATGAAAATTATACTCTGTAACTGGCTCTGATATTTTTGAAAAATATTTCAGATTGAAATGCTCATTTCTGTGTTTTTAAGTGATTTTTTTGCCTGTGTTTTAAGTGCTTTTTTGCCTATTTCAACTGGAGATAATGAGCAAACAGTAAAAAGTCGCGTAGGAGACTAAAACTGATATGCAAAACCGCGTAGGGGACTGACATACACAACTCCAGGCTCCACTCTACAATATGGCGACCCCGAAACTGTACACTGTAGGAAAACTTCTGCGAAGTAACAAGCTTGTTGTGTTTTCTAAAACTTTTTGCCCGTTTTGTAAGCTGGCAAAAAGTATACTAAGAGAAGCCGGAGTATCTGAAATGAAAGTTGTGGAACTGGACGAGGTCGAAAATGGAGACGTTATACAGGTATTACCATAAAGTAAAGTTGTTATGGTTTGTTTTTTTTATGGTTACACTAAGCCAGATAGTCAATCTATTTTTAGAAGAGCTATCGTACCCGGTACTCAAACATTAGTATTGATTCCAGCTATATGATATGCATTCTTGTCCTTAAAAAACGATTAGGTCATAAAACTACCAAATGACTACATGCGGTTCAAGCAATCACTACTTGGGACTGCCTGGGTACGTTAGAGAACTGCCCGGGACAAACCGCTTACCATAGAATCATTAGATAATATTTCCATACGTTCTAACAAGTACCACAGTTATAATAAACGACAATCTTTTTAGTTCTAGACCTCTTTTGGCAAAGCTTATGCAATCTATGCTACAGAAGATGGCATAAACTTTGCCAAAACGTGTCAACAATAAAAAAAATTGTCGTTCATTTGAATTTTATTAGAACTACCTGTACTAGACACAGAGTGCATGGCAGAGGGCAGATTGAACAGCTTTTTTACCCTTAAAAATCAGCCATATTGGATTTACAAGTTAGGTGTGCTGACCTATATAATATAACTGGGCTGCTGGGTCTCAATGACTTTCTATTGCAAAAAGTGTTCCCAAAATGATGGCATCCGCAAAGCAAAAATTGGAGTCATTTTCCTCATGGTAAAGACTGCTCACCTTCTAAAGTTACCACATCATAGATATTAATCCCAACATCACTCATGTAAACACATTGTAAACCCAATGAAATAACTCTTGGTGTGGTGTTACATGAATAACTTTCAATTACTTTTATGTCTGCTACAGCTGTTGTTAGTAGGGATGAGCCGATTAATCGGAAAATAATCAGCCATTTTTAAATAATCGGTAATCAGCCGATTATTGTTTGATAATCGGCAAAATAATAGGCCAATATTTCAGTAACTGGGCTGGCCTGTTTGTCCGTACAAACGCACTGGAATTTTTAACAGGATTTTAACTACGTGGCGACTGGCGAGATCTCACTAATCGGGACAGGCCGGCTCCTATAAATATTATCTTGAAGAAGTATAAATCTTGAAATATAAATCTTGATAAAGAGGTCAACGTGTTCCTCGGTCTTCTGTTGCAACCATTGCAATCGTGTCCATATACCTGGTGGCTTTCTAACAAGCAAGTATATCCAAATGTCTTCGACGTCGCATTGAAGTATCTCAGTCCACCAAGTTCAAGCGTATACTCAGAGCGCGCGTTTAGTGAGGCTGGGAACATTTTCACCGTGACACAGAGCAGACTAGCTCCGCACAAAGCAGACAATATTTTGTTCCTGCATCATAACCTGCCAAAACTAAACTTTGATTATTGATCTAAACATTTTAAAGTTGGTTTAGGTTTTTCTGAAACTCTGAGTTGATTAGTTTGTATTGACTATTGTAATTAACAGGAACGCGTTTTCAACTTCACGAGAACAAGTACGAGATTTGACCTTTCAATATCTAAATTAAACACAAACATTTCCTTTTTGGTTTGGGAAAATAGTACTTGTCCTTTTAAACAGCTAAAACAAAATTTGGCCAAAAACAAGAACTACATGTATTACGACTTTAACTCATGTGCCAAAACTCATTCTCGTTCTCATACTTGTAGTGTTTGCTAAAGCTTGCTAATAATCAGCAGATGCTGATTAATCGGCCGATAAGATGAGATAACCGGCCAACGATTAATCAGCCAACGATTAATCGGCCTCAGTAATCGGCAATTTCCGTTATCGGCTCATCCCTAGTTGTTAGGTTCACTTACATGGGAAGATTCCCATGTGAGTAAACCTGAACTACTGAAAAAATAAGTACACTTTAAAATTGGATACTGTATTAACAATAAATCATCAGTGTTTTTGCACTGTTTAGTAATCTTTAGCCCCTTGGGCTTATGTATTCTACAAATTAAAAATGTTAATGGATGTAAATGCTAATAGAGTATTTACAATGTGTAATTCTAAGGAATGTTGTCATTTTCTTTAACAGACTAAATTTAATGCCTTTGCAAGCAATGTGCCAAATGCAAAACAGGAAGAATTATCTGTGTGTTGTATGTTAATAGAATCATTATAATAAGAGAAGAAAAGATTGCAAATTTAGAGTGTTTTATCAAAGTCAATTTAATATTTTTAGTAACATTCAACATGCAAATTTTAATCCTGATTTCGGTGTTGCATCTCATAGAGTATCTTAAATCTTCTCTATTGTAAAGACAAAGAAAAAAATTTTAAAAAAGTGTGCTAGTTTTATAAAAATAACACGTTATGGTTTTATATTTAGCAATTAAGGACTTTGTAAAACAGTTGTACATTTATTTACTGAATTGAACATTTAAAAACTTTGTGTTTCTGCTGTGTTTGCACTGTATCTGTCACAAGGGACTTTACTGGGCCAGCAGGTACATTTGACTAAAAGAATTTGAAACAGTATAACAAAAATTAAAGAGTGCAATGAAATTCGTTTCTGGGTTATATGCATGCATTGGTGTGGGTGGACATAATTACTTATCAGTAATCCTTGACATTTAATGTGTGAATTATTGTGCAATTCAAAAGTGTAGACAGTTTGATAGGTGAACAAAAATGTAATGAAATGCTTCAATGATGTTTTGTGTTTCTTTATCCTTTACCATGAATTTATATTGAAAACAGGGTACTTTTCATTGGGTTATCTTGTGAAACTCAACCAAAGGGGACGTCACTTTGACAAAACTATACTGCTGGAATTATATTGAAGGGGCATGGTTAATTTTTTCATTCACCATCCCTCATGACTCCTTTGTTAAACACCAGTTATTCAGAAAACACTCACTTATTTCTCTCCTTTACTTACTCTCTTACTTATTTCAACATTTAGTTAATTGTGATCGATAAAATTTGGTTTACCAAGCAATATGCATTATGAAATGAAACTAGAAATGAACTGTGCAAATAGATAGCAGGAGAATAGATACTATTGACAGTTTGATAACCATACCCAGCTATATTTGGCACCAAAATGTTGCTAGAGAAATGTAAAGCTACTGAGACAAAAATCTTTATCAGGATTTGCTTAAAGTAAAACTTCCTTTTTCTAAAATCTATAAAATATGTACCTTACTTTTGTTACTATTCTAAGTTTATTACTATGCTATTGACTGGTACATCTTTCTTATTTAGATGTTGTTTGGGGTGGAACTACTGTATTTTATCAACTTCATTTACATATATTTGAACATTATTTAAAATTTCTGTTAACCCAAACCAGATAATGTATTTGAATAAAGGGATGTGTATTACTGTTAAGGCTGGAGATGTCTAACTCCTACTCTAAAGGGGAATGAAAAATAAAATGGACTGCAAATTTTATTACGGTTTAGTATCTTGTCTTCAAAAATATAATTTAATATTACAAAAACTTGCTCGTTTATTATAAAATGTTGAGAACTTTTATATATAGAATTGTGGCCATGAAGTAAAATCTTTTTACTGCTCACTTTAAATAAATTTTGGATATGTTATTACTGTGCTTGCTAACTGGAGTAAGTGAGACAGGAACTTGGTTTTTCCACTATGAGGGAAAATATAGTATCCAACAAATGTCAAACATTTGGCACATCAGCTAAGTAAATCCTCTGTACAGAAACCCCAACTTTTTTGTTCAAGTATAATTCCCCACAATGTTACTTGGCTCTTTAAAAACCCCAAAAATGTTCCCAAACCCTCAAACATAAACATAGACAAACTTAAAAGTTTTGATAGTTACTGTCCACTGGTTGTCTTGTTAAAAGGACAAAAAACCAAGGTAAATATACTTGTATTCGTATGCAGCAGTGAATAAATAAAGCAAAACAAACATGATCATATCTGATTGTTATGACTTTAAGAATAAATACATAAAGGAAAGAAAAAAAATGAACCTGTTTATCCAGTTATTTTTTGAAAAGTTATTTACAAAACATTTGTTACCATATTTCCACTGGTAATTTAAAGTTTTTAGCATAATGTAGGAACATCTTACCACCAATGATCTACCATCTGGAAATTTCCATAGCAGGGTCTCTACCGTGAGAAAAAGGACTCCAATTTTTCTTTGCTGATGCCATTATTTTGGGGACCCTTTCTCTGCTTGACCCACAGTCCAGTTATTCTATATAGGTCAGTGGTCAGTTGGCTCACTGTCAACACATCATTCAAAAATAAGGCTCTACTGTTGAATTGTTTTCCTATGAGGTGGCAAGAATACCATGTTCAGACCTACTAACCTTGTTTCTTCCATGCATTACAGTATTAAGTTAAAAAAAAAGAAATTTTCAGCAATGTCCACAAAATAGCCCTGGGGAGAGTTCCTCTTGAACAAAATGGTGGATTTGGAAGGGCAATCTAAGGGCAAATCAAGTGAAAATGGCCACCCACATAGTAGACCCCTCTGGATCACTGGCAAGAGATTGGAGCATGCATTCATTCTATGTCACTAACTCGACACTTATTTAGTATTACGGTAAATAGGTGTTGAGTGAGTGACATTCATATTACCAAGTTAGAATTAACATGGATAGTGGGAAAATTTACAGTGTTGAGGGAATTAAGCTTTCAGTTTTCCTATTTTATGAGCAAGTGATGTTTTTGATACCAGCATTTAAAGTGGTAAAATTTAAACACCTTGATTTGTATTAACATGAATTCAGAAAAAAGGTTTTCATATTTCTGATTTTGAATTTATCAATTTTGTATTTATACAGAGTAACCTCAACTACAAGTCCAATATGAAAAGTGTTTATTCAAGCTCTGCCCCCAGTTTACATCTTAAATGGTGTCTTATTATTATTGTTATTATTATTATTATTATAATTATTATTAACAACAATATTTTTAACAGGTATACTCCTCTAGTAATAAAAATACCGTTATCAGTGGAGGACCTGCCATTTAGGTTGATCGTCCAAGTTAATGCGTTAAAATGCGCTTCTTTGTGATGTTTTTCCTGTAAAAACAATCATTTCAACGTGAACGGAAACGTTTACTTTCTTCGCAGTTGGCTTTTCCACATTGTTTCTAGCAACAATTTCGCCAAAACCAACAAATCATTCTCATTCACATCTTTGTTATTGTAACTGAAAAAACGTTTGGACTTACCAAAAACGGTAAATAAAGTATTTAATTTTTCATTTTACTTGGGTTTTGTTGTTCCGTGCTCGACCTTTCGTTTCGTTTTTGATGGTGTAAATTGTCTCATTTCTGATTTGAGGAGATAACAATTTCTTTTGTTATGTTAATCCTTTAATCGAAAGAATGTTAATGTGAACAAATAGCCGTTATAAAAAGTTCAAAAGCCAAACTGGAATCAAATTGGCGGAAAGGCCTGGATTCCGCCCGCTCAAAATTAGTTAAAAAAAATAGGTGGGATAATTTCGGTTCAACGAAATCTTTATACTTTCGCTTATAGTGAATTTATTGGTTTTCTTTGCTTTTGCAAATATAGGAAACTCTGACAGTTTTAACTGGCCGAAATACAGTGCCTAGTGTATTCGTTGGAGGAATGTTTATTGGGGGTGGGACGGAAACCGAAGAACTGTATGAATCTGGAAAACTAACTGAAATCCTTAAGAAAAACGATGTGTTATAATATTGCCAATTATTTTATTTACATGTATATATATATACATATATAATTAATGCTTCCTGAATATATTTTCATTTACACAATAATAGTAATTTTTTCACGTCTCCGGTAGTTCTGCTGCATGATGTTCTTAACTAACAGAGCTGGTTTATGTCGTGTCGTTTCTTTCGGAAACGTTTTAAGTCCAATGACCATAGTGTTAAAAATCAATAACATCGCCATACGTTTTTTTTTCATATTTAGTATTGATATTTGTATTCATGTTGTTCAATAACTATTGCTTGCTTCTGAAAACCATCATTACAGTTGTAGCTGATAAACTACTGATATTTTGACTTGCACGATTTTCGATTTCAACGGAACCCCCGTATCCCAGATTAAAGAGATTTTCTATTGAGTTTGTACGTTCTTAAGGCCAACTCACACACATAAGTTGTAAAAACTTTGAATTTCTATTTTTTAATCCACGTGATTTAGCTGTAACAATTACGAAACAAAATTAATTGAAAAGCGGCTCTCTTGAGCCTCTGACAAATTCGGTTTCATGTTTGCAAGGCTATCCAGACATAACAACCTCAAATTCATTAATAATTCATGCTAAAAACACAAAAGAATTTACTGCCCAGACGTGGTTTGGACATCTGAGGAAGAAATTACATAAATTAAGCCAACTTTCGCATCGATTTTTTCTTCAAATACGGATTCCTTTCAGATGCAATATCATACACTCGAAGGTCATGTTTCATCAGATAGCCAAACACCTCGAAGTTTGTAAAAAGCCTCGGCTATAGCCTTGGTTTTCAACAAACTTCTCGATGTTTGGATATCCTGATAAAACACTCCTTCACGTGTATCGTGTTTCTACTGCCTGTGTTCAGTTAAACATTTTCAAGTTATCTTTCTGCGATATTCTCTCCTTCTTGGATCAGTCATTGTAACTTTCACTCTAACCGCACACATGTGAAGACAAAGTGCTATCTTGTGTAATTGTACGTACAACATATGGTCACACGTTATCCCTTTTTATTGACTTTTTATTTTATTTTGTTGATTTCCCCAATTTTCTTATTGAATTTTGATTGACGCTTATGAAATTCCATAAATGTTAATGTTTTTTACATTGACGTTATTAAACTTCCATTTAACGGAATATTTAATTACTTGTTGTCAATGAATATCCTTTTAGCGCTATTGAAATTTGATTGATGTTAGTGAAGTTTGAAAAGCGCTGTTGAAGATGCGAATCGCTCAAATGAACATTGCTTTTGCTTTTATGAAGGGCAAAAGGTGCAGAATGACGAGTAACTCCAGTCCACTCACGGGGCAAACGGACAAAACTACAATTTCAAATTACGCGCCAAAGTTGTCCGTTTGCTCCCAGAGTGGACTAAGAACAGGATTAGCAAAAAGGTCTGTTAGATTTAGTTATGGCTCTAGCCGCATGATTTTGTAACTTATGAAGGCCGTCTCACACCGAGCTGCAGTAGCAAAAGTGGGGTTCAATTAGGCCTTCAGTTTGTAGATCTTCATTGCCTTATCCTTATCAATGTGATGACGCATACGCTTTCGAGCCCCGATGCCAGAGGAAACCTGTTTCGACATATCATTAACATGCTCAGTCCAAGGCAAAATGTCATCAATAGTAAGACCGAGAGGTGAGGCCCAGAAGTTCTGAGAGCATGTTCTGACAGCAGCATGGAATACAAGGTAAAATCACCCCTAATCCAACCTTCCTCTATCCTCTATTCAATGTTGAATCCAGAAACATTCTTGAGTGTAAGTTTTTAACCCTCCAGCATTGAATGGGGGAAGGGGTGGTGGATGGTCGTGGCAACATTTTAGTCTAAAATACGTTTGGTGTCCCAAGACATTTGACCAGAATTGTAGATGTCAACCTCAAAATCACTTAAGAGTCGGATATTTTTAAGGATAAGGTCGATAACACAAAAATAACCCTTTCCCCAGCGGCACAATATTTTGTTTGAGTTAAAGTTCACATGATTAAATGAAATTACCGAATCCATCCGTAACAAAGAACGGTTCCGCAAAGTAAAACAAGCGCTAAGAAAATGTGAAATGACCACTCGGTCAGAAATTTCATCCGAAACTACGCAAAACGATGTTATAAGTCGGTTATATACCTAAGACGTCGGAATTTAATCGATGCATTAACCTTCGGGCTTCGCCTTCAGGTTGATATGTTTCATTAAACACCTCGGTCAGGGCAATAATCGTTACATATGTTTGGAAAGTTTTAGAACCTTGGCTGTGCCCCACATTACACAACATGCGCCCAAACCAGACCGCTTGGTTCCAGTTTGGATCATGTCTTCCCGCACGCTCTTTCTTTTTCCCATTTTGATACATGTTCGACGAAAAGCTGTGTATTGAAAATGTTCTTTCTTGTGCGTTTGAATTTCGTCTAAATCTGATTTGAGAAAAGCGGCGCAGTTTGTTTAACACAACAGTCAACAAGTCACAACTGCAAGGAGAATAATAAGGATTAATCCGTCATGATGATAAAGCAGATCAAGACACTTAACATATGAGTCATTTCCGAAATGCGCTAAAAAAAGATTGCATGGTTAAGTTGATCATATCAAAAATCTCCGCAAATGCAACAAAAACACAGCCTTGCATGAAAAGAAACACGAACAAAACAAAGCACTTGTATTCGTTATTCAATTGGCAATAATTAAGTAGTTTGTTGAAAGGATAAAAAAACAGAAATATGATATGACGCAGCAAAGTTTACTCAGTTAAAACAGAAAGACTTGAGAAGAAGACGAGAAACTTAATTTTTTTTTCGTGAGAAAGTATGTCTAAAGCTCACAACTGTTTTGTCACCGAAACCGAAAGCTCGTTAATTGACAGACCACATTCCAAAGACGCCTCTGTAATCTACTTCAAAAGTTCACGTCATCACGAGAAAAAGGTTCAGCACCGTCAGTCTCTGTCGCATATTAAGCAAAGAAGCAGAGTTGAAGTAGAAGGCAACACTTTTGACCAAGAGATGGGAGATCACTGCTATCGTTGTCTACGTCGTAACTTTTCACTTCCTGATATAAAAACAATCGCTGGTACGTTTTCGAATTTTTGGAACCGCAAGCCGTTGTGTAAAAGATATAGCTTGCAACGCTCCCAAAGTGTCGAATGGGATCCAGTAAACGCGCTTTTCACTGCAACTACTGAGGACGACGCAAGAGAGTTGAAGAGAATCTTAACCGAATTTGAAGTGAACGTCAATTTTCTTAGTCCTGCAGGGGTTTCTCTTTTACATACAGCGGCGTTAGTTGGTAACACAGAAGCTATCGAAGTACTCCTGGAATTTGGAGCAGTAGTAGATTTTCAAGACGATAACGGACGGTCAGCCTTAGAAATAGCTCTTACTGCAGGAAACTTTGATTGTGCATCACTATTGATAAACGCTGGCGCGAGTATGGGAAACATTGTTGATGGTATAAAACATTATTGATGTCAAACATACGATTATACTACGATAATTTTATATATTTAATTATACGCTCAATATCAATAATTATTCTTCAAGCATTTCCTCTCATTCCAGAACATACTGCCAGTGTTGAAACTGAAATTGAAAAGGACGAGAAAATATTGGTGTTAATTAGTCTTGCAAATTATATTACGAAAAACTTTGAGTTTTCTAGAATTTCGTATATTGAGCTCCATTAATTATAAAGAGATTATTTAATAATAATAATAATGTTTGTACAATTTGATGTTTATTTTAACTTAAACTATTACTAATTTGGTAGTAAGTGCTAGTGTCATAAGAAAAGGATATCTTTATTCATCTACTATGTCATGGGTACATTTTTCACAAATATGTTCCTTTGGTTTTATACATTTGTTCTGAAATTGCTCGCAGATAGATTTCGTACATCTACTTCTGCCTGATATGGTCTAATTTTATTAAGTCCCTAAAAATTTTGCAATTATCTCACCAGCTGTTAAGGATGACCGCTAATATGACAGTAAGTATAGCCCTGAACAAACGCACTTTTTCAAATATTTTCTCACGACCAAGAGTTTGTTTTGATCTTCTTTGTTATGTTTCCAAGGTAACTAAAACAACTCAACTAGTCATCTAGGCTTGATCCCATTGTCAATTTAAAGGTCTTATCCTTCAAATCTATG
>JBAHVQ010000062.1:349092-360737 GCA_036872915.1 Nanipora kamurai
GATGTGAAACTTGCGCGAGTCCGAGTAAAAAGCAAATGATTTCGGCGTAATTATATACAATGTCCGCCATCTTGAAGGAACAGCAGCTCCTTCAACAGCGATACGACCATTTTCTTCAGTTGTCTGGTTTTCTTCATCCGTTGACGAATCTAAAACAATGGGGGGAAAAAATTTTGAATACCATTTAAAATGAATGTACTACAGAAATTTTAAAGCAGTATTAAATTGAGCATCGAATTACCTTGTCTCAACTTCTCGTCTCGGTAAGTCTTCTTGTTTTCCTCGATGTCGTCGATGAGGTAGCAGTAGCGCTTGTGCTAGGTCTGTTCAATGTTGGTAGTGCGTCCTTTTTCAAACGCAACGTGAATTTTTCTTTACATCCAATTAACTTTAGAAACTCGGGCGAATGTGTGGGATCGAAAGCATCCTCGGCAAAATGGAGTGAGGAGATCCTTGTGCAAGCTGAAGGCTTGAACGCTTTGAGCTTGCAAAATTCAATCAAAGCCTTTCTTCTGCCCTGCTGTTCCGGTGTTTTACCGCGAGGAAAAGAAAAGAAACTGATCTTTTCATCTGGTATTTTTTGGCTATCACTATTTCAACTGTATACAGGACAATACATTGTTATGATTTAATTCGTGAAGTGTTGTGATTTAATGTGTAGACACTGAATCACGCAAACGTATCTTACATTTATGTATATTTGGAAGAAATATAAGGGCTCATTATTAAAATTTTATCTCAACCTCACCAAGGAAGGAAAAGCCTAGCAAAGATTTTGAACTGCGCAATTTGTGATGGGAAAGATGCACATAAGCTCTCTCATCAAAGTTGACGCAAGAATTTCGACGCAGCTACTAGTCTTTTACGCAAATGTACATGAATATTCGTCACAACGCAAAAAAACGCCCATTACAGGAAGCTAAACAGAGCAGCCACACAGTCAATCATTTTCAGTTTGATTTATTTCAATAATTCAGTACAAACAACAAACGCAATTTGCGACCATTCACTGGAGCTGGTAAATTGCTGTTGTCGCGTTTACCCTGCACTTGACGTCATCAAATGTATTCTTGCATAAATTTGCATATTGGAAGTTTCTTCAAGATGGCGGACAACTGAATGATTTTAAGGTACTTTTCATTGCTTTTGCTCGCTAGATAAGAACATATTGGCAAAACGAACACCATATCGAAGATTGTCCATATATACTCTTTCAATATAGAGTCGGTCAAAAAATGTTGCCAATGTCCTTTAAATCTATAATATAACGTTCAATGTCAGCATAATTACATGCCTGGACAAGGTTTTAGTTTGAAATTCTACCATTGTTTCGCACGTTAATCTCTTTTGTTAAGCCATCTTTACATATGTCCTTTAAACTTTCCGTACACTGTGTCCACTCTTTTCCTGAACTCATGCTGAGAAAAGTTATGAAATGTGTTCAGTGAAGCATTTTATTTGGAAGCGTTTTATTTCAACGCACACGTTTTGGCACATGGTGTAAAATAGACCAATCGGCAGACTTATTGGATATTATCACTGAATACCTATACACAATTAATTAGGAGCCACTGTCGGCATCGCGACGTCATTAAGTTGTGATAAATACTCCAGCTACGTGGGCTGTGTATGGCCAGAAAAACAGGAACAGAAAGCGAAACTATAATTGCAAAATACAATGGGTGGAAACTGATGTTCTCAGCACAACCCATGAATTTGATTGAAACGCTATCTTTGTACTACTAATGTTTTGCAATTGTACGTTCACGTTGGACTGATATCGTTTTCTTTTTTTTTTCTCAAACACACAGCTTTCCAATGCTCTTTCCGCCCCAAAACTTTTAACTCAATTCATGAGTTTCTCTAGTTGCATCACGGAATTTGATCCCAGTACGTTTTCTGAGTAAGTGAGCTTGACAAACGACCGCATATCGTCTGCAGATTCCAGATATCTCGGCAAATTTACATACATCAGCATTTAACTGCTTCCTGTCCGCATAGGTCCTCTGTGACCTATGGACACTTTAGTATTTAACTCTGGCTAACACCAGACAGTTTTACTCGTCTAGGGGAAAGTCCTCGGACAGGAAGGAGTTAACCAGGGTTTAAAACCTATCTCCTTAACTCCTTCCTGTCCGTATAGGTTCTCAGTGACCTATCGAGAATTTAGTATTTAACTCTGGCTAACGCCAGACGATTTTACTCATCTAGGGGAAAGTCCTCGGAGAGGAAAGAGTTAAGCAACGTCACTGTATATATGTAGGTAAATATTATATACTAAATGCCGAACACTAATCTGGTTCATGTGGGGGCTTGGTATATATCAGTCGACCAGCGAACGCTCGTCAAGTTCGTAATCTCAGAAAAACTATTTCTGAGACTTAGACGGGAATCGCGAGCGTCTCACCGGTCATCAGAAGGTTGCGGGTTCGATTCCCGTTTAGGGCTCAGAAATCGTTTTCCTGAGGTTACGAGCTTGACAAACGTTCGTTGGTCGACTGATAAATATTATAGTTGAAGAGATATTAAAGTCATGAAACGTAGACTCTAGCTGCCTGCTCTTAAATAAATAAGCAAGACTAATTTTGTTTCAACATTGTGTGCGTATGAATAAAATTTATGTGTTTATATACTGCAGGGAACTTGTAGTTATAACAGACAAGAATTGGGACCTGTTTCAGATAGGATCCTTGTCTGGGGCTCAGGAATTGTTTTTCTGAGAAATTTAGTGACACCAAACTTCTACATGCACATCCACATATGTGTTTAACATCCTGGTCAATAACATTATATCGTAGCTTCCGCATCAGTAGCGTATATGAAGAACCTTCACCTTAGCTCACCATCTGAGTCTTGGTAGCTCAATGGTTAGATCGTCTCGCCGGTCATCAGAAGGTTGCGGTTTCGATTGCCGTCCGGGACTCAGAAATCGTTTTTCTGAGGACTGTGAGGAGACGTCCATATGTCGTCTACGATACACAGCATTTTCATATCCTACAACCATGTTAACCGTCCCTTTTTTTCAAGTAAGAATTCTCGACGAACGCATTTGCAGTCGAAAAAATCGTATGTAAGATTTGACCAAATAAAACTTATCTGACATAAGAACGCACAATTTTTAACCCAAACAGTGTCAATAAGAAGTCATTTTACTTCAGATAAAGAAACCAATGTTGTGCACAAACCTTGTATTTCTGTTCTGGTTTTTCAACTTCTTGTCTTATGAGGACCTTCAGGTAACTTCTTGTTGTAACAGCTTTGTTACTAGAAGTAACGACTATCTTGATTATCTACATCGTAGACGTCAGAGAAAGATGAGGAAATTGTGCAATTAAATATTGCGATTTATTCATGGCAAATAAAGGAAAATACCAAACAGGAAGTTTCCTTCTAATGGGTGAATTTACATGATAAGCCTTGAATATGAATGTGAATATCCTCGAGTCCCTCTTCATAGATGAATAAGATGAGACGCTGTCAGGTGTTGTAACATCATAGTCAGAGAGTAGTCATCGTGTCACTCCAATTATTAGCAGTTTTTATAACATTTTTATCGCTTTCTTTTCTTCAAGTGAACGCTCGCCGAGGTGACAGATCTACCGAAGAACTAAACTTCATAATAAATACAAAGGTATGGTAACTTTTTAACTATTCGAAGCATGATTTTTGACTGAATAATCAATTTTTGTATAAAGAGGTTACTTTGATTGCTCCCGTTTCCTTGAGTTTGCTTTCTGTCGCGCTTATTAGCTAGAAATCGAAAAACATCCACTGAAGTCTTATAGATGTAAAGCTTACATCTTTACTTGTGTGAGATTGTCCGTACCATTAGTCGTTAACGTTTCGTGAGCTCACATCGTTGTTAAGAATCATCGCTATTTGACGGCCTAACGAAGTTCCAAGTGAATGGGACGAAAGCTTAGCTGATGGCATATTGACAAATTCACAATCAGTGCGTTGTTCTTTGAGATACATATTCATCATGGTCCCTAATTAAGTCCGGTGCCCCACAGGGCACCATCCATACACCGCTGTTTAAACATCTATCCAAACAATATTTCTAGTAATCTCACATCTAAAGCAAAATTATTAGCAGATTTTAGTGTATTATTTAGCTTGGAGAAAGTTATGAAACTTTTACCAAATGACTTGTCTAAATAAGAATTGTGGTGCACAGATTGGCCACTGAATTTCAATGTGCATAAATGTGAAGCAATGCAGTAACAAAGAAAAACGATTATGGCAGACCGGATAGAATATTGAAGGTTGTTAGTGAAACCAAGAACCTTAGTATCCATGTTACATTTAATCTTTCATGGAGTTTACAAGTTAGCAAATGTGCCGTAAAGGTGATCGTATTCTTGGCTTCTCCGAGACGCTTTCACTTACAAACTATGTAAAAATATATTCTATATTTTTTTTTAGGATATGTCATACATTATGAAGAAAGACCGGAGTTTTTGAGATGGCCTAGTCGTTTGTCAGAGAGAACACTATTGTTGGGCTGTAAAACCGAGGGCTGTAAAAAAATTCATGGGTTGAATGACCTTGATCCTTCATAATTCCTTACATTCGCCAGTGATTTTCGACCGTTAAGATTGACTTATCGTTAAATTTAAATTGTTTATGTGTCTTTTTTTTGAATTTATCATTCAGACTTTGATCAACCTATCGAAAAATGTTGCAGAACAGGAATTTTGCCCTCGTTTAGGGGTCTACTTTACCCCAAACTTGATCAAATCGACATTTTAAAATTCTCTTGCAACAGTAGATATTATTGAGACACATACAAAACCACATATTTTTTGAAAGGTCATTTCTATATCTACTCAGCAGTACAATTTTACTTATATTATCTGCGGTCAATGTGATTCCCTCAAAGAAACAGGTGTGAAATGAACTAAGTTTACAGACCAAAGTTGCCTCGCCTACTTTTTTCCCTTTGTGTTACAATATATTATTGCACAAATGAACAAACTTTTAGCTCCAATAGTGAATTTGTTCCAATGAACTATTTTTGCAATAACTCTTTGGTTGCTACGGTAACCACACGAGCAATAACATTTGCAATAACATTTGAAATAAACAAGATATTCAAAAATTGACTTCTAGGAGAATAGATAATCAACACAGCTACTCTTCTGGAAAATTTGGGACATTTTCATCAAATTGCTAGAAGAATAAGGAGATGACGCAGTTGCGGACAGCGAAAAGTTCAAGTTTTCAAAAAACCATCCGACGTACAAAGTTGAAATATTGGAGAAAGTTTTAACAAGCTAAAAGAAAATTGTGTAAAAATTCTTAAAATTGGCCAAAGGCTAAAAAGACATTTTAGCGATTTTTGATTACGAACTAAAGGAGAAGTTTAAGAGATATCATAAGATATCTCAATCGGGTTAACTTCTCTTTTTCTCCTATTTACTTACAATTTATAAGTTTATAAAAATCTTGTGAATAAGTATTTGATATTATATGATGTGACATGAAACGACATGACATGATATATGATATGATATTATAGGATACCATAAGCCGCGCTAAATTCACAAACAAACGGAGCTGCCCTAACGTAGTGAGAAGTTACTTCATTAAACTTCAAATATTTTTGGCTTGGATCTTGATGTCGTTATAAATTTGATCTGTTACGTGGCACAATATTTCTGGACATAGTTTGTTAATGATTGTTTTAAAAGTCATAAGATGGTTTTTACCCGTTGCTTTGTTTGTCTTTTTTGTTTCTGGTTTCACACACAAATTGTTAAACTTAATATTGTGTGAACTGCAGTGTTACGTACAACTAAATTCTAATATCGAATAATCCTTTAATGCAGGGGAACTCCGAAGCTCTGCCAAATCCGTTTGAAAATCGTTTGCCATAACGGCTAACACCATTCGCGTTCAGAATTGAGCGCTTTGAGAAAACGACCTCTTCCTGATGAAGTAAACTTAGCAAAGTTATTTCCTCCTTCCGCAAACTTGTGGTAACGCGTCTCAAAGTCGAAGCAAACGATGATACGCATGGTTTACGATATCTGGCTCTGGCGATTTCAGCGAAAGATCGCAACACGTTTGTAGCGACCTCATTCTGAAATGGAGATTGCACGCTTGTAATATCAAATTTTCATCGTAGAAAAGACACACAAATATAAAAGTGTCTCGTCTATAGCCGCTTCTATCTAGAATAATTATTGTTGAGTGGTGGATAATTCGATTACCCGAGGCTCGAGCGATGAAACAACCACCTATTGCTTTTGTCTTATCACATCACAAAAGATCACTACTCAGAGGCGTAGGAAGTTCTTCAGAAGTGGGGGGGGGGGGGCAAAAACTGGACATCTGGTAGCCGAGCAATCGGCGACTTTTTTCCAGTCCAAAACGGGAAACATTCTTTTGCTTGTCATCTCGCAAATTCTTTTGCTTAACATCTTTACGCATATTGAATGAATGGATACACAGAAGCAGACGTCGGACGTCTGTCGCCTTCTCGACTGGAAAGTAGGAAGACTATCAAAACAATACCAGCCAATAGGAAATCGACCCATGAGCAACGAATAGAAAGCGTGGGAACACTGCAGAAAATTTATTATTATAGTTTACAGAGCCAAATAAAGAATAACATGTACGTGTTTTAAGTTTTAGAAGTACTATATAGCGCATAAAAATTCGTGCAGAATGTTTTTAAACGTTCACCGTGCCAAAAAGTGGGGGGGGCAAATACATATGTTCGCTCCCCCACTTTGAAAGGTGGGGGCAATCGCCCCCCTTGTTCCCCCCACTTCCTACGCCTCTGCTACTGGTTTATTGTGGAGCGATCGTAGCGATTGTTTACAGACATCCGAGTCATTACAAACTATTGCAATACATTCACAAAGACACAAAGATCTTGATGTTATGTTATGTCCAGTTCTCTTCGGTTAATGTTAATCGTTTAATGGGTTGTGAGGATTTTTGGCTTGTTACATCGAACAAGAAAATCTTTGTGATTAAATTTGTGTGTAAATTTGTTTACCGCTGTGGTAAATTAAAATCATTCTCGTGGGTTTATTCAATTTCATTTTAATCAGATGATTCTGTGTTGCTCTTGGCCAGTAAACTGTCTTGCTTTTCATTTTTCCAGCTCCTTAAATAATTAAGTATTAAAATTGAACAAGTTTTTCGTGCTGCATGTGTTGGATTTAAAGAAGTTCTTTCGTTGGTTGTTTTCCTTCAATCTTCTTCACTGCAAATTTAGTACACAATGGAATTCCACTAGGGTCCAACTTAGGACCCTAGCTTTTTTTAATTCACATCATTGATTTCCCTAACTGCCTGACTTACTCAACAGCCAGTATGTTTGCAGATGACACTAATGTACCTACTAATGTACTTAATGTTGAACAAGAACTTAGTTCATGTTGGAGCTTGGTAAATATCAGAAGACTAGTGGATGTTCGTCAAGCTCGTTCTCTCAGAAAAACGATTTCTGAGCCCTAGAGCGCTACCTACTAATGGAAGTTCAATAAGTGGTGACCAAAATCACCTAAACACTGAGCCAGAAAATGTACACCAGTGGTTGTAGAGCAACAAATTAACGTTAAATAAAGACAAAACCGAATACATGATAATCGGGTTCAGTTAAAGATTGGCTAATATCACTGACGAAACCTCGGTCAAACTAGGAGGTAGCAACATAAAACGTGTTCATAAATCAGTAATGCAAGACATTGGGCACTATCATAAACGACAAATTGTTATGGATGATCATATTAACATCACGAAAAAAGTGTCAAAAGGCATTAGTATGATACGGCGTATTAAACTGTTTGTTTACCCAAAAGCTACGTTAATCTTGATTTATAAATTAATTATCCTTCCCCACTTTGATTACCGTAGCTTAGTATGGGACAATTGCAGTACATATTTGTTGAATAGACTGCATAAATTACAAAATACTAATAGAGTAGCCAGAATAATTACAGGAAGCTCTTACGAGATTAGGTATGACCTAGACGGGAATCAAACCCGCAACATTCTGATGACCGGTGAGATGCTCTAACCATTGAGCTACCACGACTCAGATGGTGAGCAGGTTACGTCATATGTACTGCCTAAGCGGAAGTCACAATATGATAATAATGATGGAAATACTTAACGCTGAACAGAAAGTTTGTTCATGTGGGAGCTTGGTAACTATCAGACGACTAGAGGACGTTCGTCAAGCCCGTTCCTTCAGAAAAATGATTTCTGAGCCTGCTCACTAGTAACTACTACGAGTCGTGGTAGCTCAATGGTTAGAGCGTCTCACCGGTTATCAGAAGGTTGCGGGTTCGATTCCCGTCTAGGGCTCAAAAATCGTTTTTCTGAGAGAACGAGCTTGACGAACGTTCACTAGTCGTCTGAGATTTACCAAGCTTCTACATGAACAAACTTTCTGTTTAGCATTAAGTATTTTATTTCAATTAGTAGTAAAGTTTTAAATAGTTTAAATTAATTTGTTAGATTGGAAAGTCCCTTCAGGACCTATGTATTTTGAAG
Organism: Nanipora kamurai; assembly: GCA_036872915.1. Classification (NCBI taxonomy): domain Eukaryota; kingdom Metazoa; phylum Cnidaria; class Anthozoa; order Scleralcyonacea; family Helioporidae; genus Nanipora; species Nanipora kamurai. Next base: position 357,607 of record JBAHVQ010000062.1, read on the forward strand.
GGTTACTATACTGTATTGAAATAAGTTTAAATTAATTGAATCTCGTTTTATCCACGCCTGACGGGAATTGAACCTGTGACCAGCTCATTGTCGGTCCAGACGGCCCCATATTGCGACCGCCGTTCACGATTTTGAGACAACATTTTTGAGTTGATAACAAAGTTCTTTTGGCAAGTCATCCACCAACCTCGATCCCAGGCTCTTTCCCTTCTCCTCCATTGTCTTCAAGTGAGAGACTCTGATTCCAGCTGATCACCTGACCACCCAAATCCTGGTTGGTTAAAAAAACGTCTGAGGGGGGAAAGCAAAGTTTTAAAATTGCAGCTGTGAGAAGATCTAGTATGTATCATGGTGAGAGGTTGAAGTGTTGTTGAGTCGCTACTTGCCAGCGCAAATGTCTATACAAATAGAAGTAATTTTGTTCAATTTGGCAAAACAGCTTCGGAAACCCACCCTCCTTGAGGTATTGTTGAAGCAATGTTTTTAGGTGACCAGCTGCAACCAGGGTCTCTCTCACGACGACAAGGGAGGAAAAGGGAGAGAGCCTGGGGTCGAGGTTGTTCATCCACAGACTTTGCATTGTCATCGTCATGGTCGTTCCAGTGACGTGAAGTCCCTAATACGACAATAATTTCTGGGTAGAACAAAGCATTATGGGATTATTCAAGATGGCGGTCTCCATTAATTGAGATGAATGGTTGCCAGCTGTCTTAATTTATTGCTCTCTTATCTATTTATTTATTTATTGCTATTTATTTATTTTCACAAAAATAATATGAAGAATGGTATAGAAAACACATTTGAAGCAGTAAAAGTTAAAAAAATAAATAAATAAAAAAAATAAGACACTCAGAAAAAATATAAATAAAAGCACCGGAAAACAATTAAAATGACATCACAATGATGTCATCAAATCAATAATGACTATGTTAGATTGTACATTACTGTCTAGTAATTATTTCTGCCAAGTATTGCTAAAATTGGTTAAACAATAAAGATTTTACGATCAATCTAAGGTTGTAAGAGATAAAAAAATCCCAGGTCAGGTAGGGTTAAATGAACCTCAAAAAGTTCTTAGTAAGTCCTTTAAATTTATGTTGAGATAAGGTGAAAAGCCCTGTAGTGGGACGAAGCTGCGAAAAATATAATGATTTAGTCCAACTGTTGAGTAATAACTCAGCCGCTCAGAATAGCGAGGACTCTGAGTCATCCGGATGCTGAGAATCAGGTGAGTCGTCCAGTGGTATCCGAACAACATTTACAAACATCGTCTTATCAACATGACGCATCCAGTGCTTCACAGCTGCTGTCTTCGTATAACGGTCATCCGACAGAATTACACGTAAGCTGTAATAGTGGACAATCGAACAGGGCAGCCTCGAAATTAAGTTTTGTTCCCAGGAGCAATTCTGCTCCTAGGTCCAAAATTTTACGAGTAAATTTGGTCTAACAAGAAGCATAAAATTGCTGGTCAGAGAGCGTTGTTCTGTTTTTTTTCAATTATGAATAAATTCGACTGATGAACGAAATGTTTGTTCAGCAACAATTTTCTTTACAGCAACAGCAAACTGCTATCATGAAAACTTTACTTGAAAAGATTACAAAACAGCAAAAGCATGTAATTAATTTGTTTTGAAGATATAAAAACAAATCCAGTTAAGTGCTTTTATTATCTGCATGAGTTCTTCAAAGTTTTCGTTTGTCATAAAAAGTCTGTAACTAATATATTTGAAAGGAAAAACGTTTCCTTTTTCATTCTCAAATGTGCAATCCACATTCTTGCAGTCCACTCTCGACAAACAATATCCCAGTAAGAGTGATTTGGCTTAAACCAACTCCAAACGTCCCGGTCAGTGGTGCAACCATACAAGAAGACGAGTATCAGGGTTGAATTTTTCTCGCCATTGTTTCTCCATAGTTTCAATAAGAAAATTAATTTTTCTTACAGGTCTGGAACGTCTTCTACTTTTAAGAATCCTTTTCCGTCTTCTTAATGGGAAATAATAGAGCAATATAAACGCTTGTGCATCTGCCATTTTGTTCAGCACTGCGATACTTTATGTTCGACAAACAAACATGCATCCGAGTGGAGTGACCGCTGACGCTCATTTACTGAAATAAGCCGGCTTTCCAACTTGGCCAAAACGAGGCCCAAACTAGTGTGAACGAACGGCTCACGTTTTACCCAGGCCAAGCCCAGGTCAGTCCTAGGCCGGTAGTGTGAACGCAGCTTAAGTTAGCATAACTCGGACCCATCTTGATGCCCAAAGCTACGCCGCGTATCTCTTGGTAATGTTCACCGTCAAACGAAAAATTATTGAGGGTAGGTACTAGGTCTGCTAAGCGAAGTAACGTAGCAGTTGGAGGTTCTAAAACGGGTCGTTTGTTTAAGAAGAACTTCAGAGCTTCAAGCCCATCATGATGAAGGATGACAGAGTAGAAAGACTTAGCATCCATGGTGAAGATAGATTTATGTTGTCCACTGAACATTGGCACATACTGTTGCGGCCTGTTACGTTTATTATTTCATTCAGTCACTTTAACAGTTACTGAGTAATTGTCATGTGGCTTTCTCATATCCTGATTTCTCAATGGTTGACGCTCGATCCATCAAGATGCGTATCCGAACCACAGTTCGCCATTTTCGGTATCCGGACGGCTGTCCCGGCTATCGTCTTTCCTGGCAAAAGTTTCAAAGATTTTTAGATCGAAACAGTTATATAAATTAAGGTCATATAACAAACAGTTTATTAAGCTCGATTTTTTGCTCGGTACATTGAAATATCAGGCTTCTGTTTACTTTTACACGGACATCGCTTCGCTGCGCTCGCACGATCCGTGCTGAAAAACCTCGGTCCGATATTTTACTGTACAGACCTCACACTCGGTCAATAATCAGTTATTATGAACAGCATGCAGTAGGTGTACACAGCTGAGAACATTTCATGAAACACTTCGTGAAACTATGCGCCATATACCTGTGGCAAAATGTAATAAACAAAACAATATTTGCGTATGCTTATCATCCATTTTCTTTCGAACATACTTAACATGTTACGGTCTAAGAAGAATAAAGTGTACACGTTTTTTGTTGTATTTCAGTTTGTGATGTAACTACCGAGACTACCTCA
>JBAHVQ010000062.1:369475-383450 GCA_036872915.1 Nanipora kamurai
TGTAACACAACACCATCTGTGAACCTGTATATCGTGCGAATAATTAAATGATCTGTCAGTTGCCTGATGATCGCCTGAGCACGTGAAACTCAGAGTAGCTTCAGCAAATTTCGTCTATTTTCACTTTCTTTATTCGCTCTACTGGTATGGTATTGAGCGCTCTTCATTCTCAAGCCAGCACTACAACCTCCTTGGTTATTCTTGGTTTATATATATATATATATATATACATACACCAAGAATGAGAACCAAGAAGGTTGTAGCGTTGGCTTGAGAATAAAGAGCGCTCAATATCAGTAGAGCAAATAAAGAAGTGAAAATAGACAAAATTTGCTGTCGCTACTCTGAGTTCCACGCGCTCAGGCGATCTCAGATGATCGCCTGAGCGATGCCTCTAAATAGCAGTTACCTTCATCCTGCTCATCAGCACTACACTGATGAGGCCCAAAAGGTCTAAACGGTTCCGTCTGTAGTTATATATATATACTGTATATGGTTAAAATTCCGTTATGATAGTGCACAACTGGAGTTACCCGAGTAACAACGAACACACTTTAGTTACCGTCCATATCCATATGCTCTATCTTCCGAGATATTGAGCACTGTTTGAAACGTCGATATAAAACATCGCTATTACGATATAAAGATATAAGCTTTAGACTTCTCGGGAAAAACCACGAGATCCCTTTCTTGTCTTCAGTTTGGCACCGTCCTTGGTTTATGTTGCATATTTTTCGATTGCTTTGAAGGTTCTATGGCCGACATCTACGTTTACATAAACATGCTGTACTTTGATAAAACCTTTAATAAACTGATTACCACAAAGGTGTCACTGCATCATGGGACTGTTTTTAGACACAAGTCTTTTGTTAGCGTCCCTAAAAACATTTCCACGTTACATTGCAAATCTGGTTATTACAAGGTCTCCCGGGCAACTTCGGAATGGTGAACTGTCACTGAAAACTTTCGAGTAAATCACAGTGCCTTTACTCTATTTTTTTCGTGAGTTTCCGCGGCAAGTCTGTAAACTTATTAATAGTACTTTGTATGAGTTCAATCATTGATACAAAGTGATGTCGTGTTTAATTGGTTTTACAATGATGGACAGGTATCAACAAACGTACTTCTTACCTTGAATTTGATAATATAAGAATTTTTGAGGGATCGATGACTCTGCAAGCTAACGCCATAGAATGAATGCTTCTCAGAGCTGACGAAAGTTGGATGACATAATTCCAGATTAACCTCTCTGGCATTACATAGTGCCGTGATTGATTTGAAGAGTTAGCAGTCGAGAATCCTTTTCGTCCCATCGGGTTTTGGAGGTTTACTCCACTGGAGCCATCTTTCACGTTAGGAAGTCCACTTGTCGTTTCGAAAAAATGCCTTCGCAAAAAGTTTTCTGCGCCCGGATGGTAGTCGTAAACAAACACCAAAGCTTTAAAATAAAACACGATTGAGAACATTAAAAACTAAATGGTTTCAAAATGAAGACGAATCGGAAACGTCACAGTTATCGTCAATCATGGAGTTTGTCCTATGAAATGTTAACGAGTTTAAGAAAATGAATTTCAACCATTGACCTATAAATCGAGGTCAAAAATTAACGCCCATGAAGAAAGTTACGATCTGGAGCACCTGTCTGTAAAGACGCGCCCACTTTTCTCCAGTCCAAGTTCATTGAGATGTTATCTTAGTATTTCTCCTCAGTTACTTCAGTTTTTTGCGCATAAAGGACCTGTACTTGATCCGTCGCTAGTGACTGTCTTTGTCATTTGACATAATATTCAAAAATCCTCACTCACTCTTTCATTCACTCATTTATTCATCCATCTTGCATTTGTTTCTTTTTTCCTTCACACTTAATATCTCTAGAATCTTTTATTCGGGTGGGTACCTTGCATGAGTCCTACAGTCTCGTTCGTCTCTGAAGTGACCTTTCGGCAGTCCGCGAATTTCAACAAATCGAATCCGTTAAATCAAACCGAAAGCATTGAATAGAGTTTAATATATTCAATCGATTTTTGTAAAATAAAAAGTTGTTAGACGAGTTCAGGTGCAGACAATGCCATACAATACCGTACCATACAGTTCCGGCTGCTCGCTTGGTATCGATTTTCAAAGTAATGAAAGGGAACGGAGCAAAAGAATTACCTGTTATACACTCTACAGTGTTATTTTCAAGGACTTTCAAGGACCAAATATTGAATAACAGGGTCTTCAGTCCTTGGTAATCGAAAATATAATTCAAAGTCTTTAAAGGACGGTACGAACACTCATAAATTACGTGATGTCATAAATTACGTGATGTCATAAAAGTAGTGTCACATCTTCAGAAACTTACAGTTATCGTCAAATGCTTTTGTAGTAAAAACCTCTCTGAGATGAACTAAATTGGAATGTTGGAGTTTCTTCCATTGGTCAACCAGTCCCATGGCTTTGACATTCGTAAGACGAATTCCTACGAGGCAATAAAGAAGTTTAGGTTTGAAGAATAGTGTTTGCCGGGAATAACTCGCCAGTTTCACAATTGGAGGTAAAAATATCTCCCGGGAAAAATACGTCAAACATTTCTGTCTGTGAATTTTATGTTCCATACTCCTTTCAATTGACATTTTTAAAATAATACCTAGTTTAGAAATAAATGAAAAAGGAATCAGGAAATCATATCGAGAAGGGATAAGTCCAGCGATTCAACAGCTTATTTTACTCTTGATTCGCTCAAGTGCATTAACCAGTTTCTCTTCAAAACTGCAGGACATGTAAATTCTGTAGCATACTGAAGACATGGTCGTAGTCAGCATTTTTAGCCGGGGGTACGGTAGGATATTTACTGAAAAAGAAGCCCAGAAATAAGTTGTCAGTAAGGCCATTTATCGTGCTACTCGGAAACTTTCAAATTTTTAGCCTGTGTTGCCTCGACAGGCCCCAGTTAAGGTCAATTTAGTTCACAAACTAAATGTTTTCATTAACATCTTGAATAACTTTCTGAATATCGGCAATGAATTAATAATCAACGACAAAAAAGACATTTATTGCCACGTCAATTTTTTTTTCCAATTGTTATTAAAATTATACTGACATATTCAGGTAAGTTTCTAACTATGTAAACAATACCGTGCATTCTTCGCAAAACGTATGTCAAACCGTCCTTGGAGCTCACTGCTTTATAACAACTGGTTATGCAACCAAACGTCCTTTGAGACTGCAACGCAAAAAAATTTGCGACCTTAGGCGATATTTCGTCCAAAACACCAACGGAAGCCGTAAAAAGTTGGGTTGTCTAATCTGTAGCGAGGTGAGAAACTTATCGGGCTTACTAATTTAACTTCGGAACATTTCAACGGTTATCGCAAGGTATAGAAAGGTATAAAAAATACTGGAAATGTTGACGGGGATTGTCCAAGATTGGGATTAAAATAAGTATAGCCAGATAATTACAAATGCATCTGGTTTACAGGACCGGCAGCCTTCATCGCATACTTACGAAAAAAGTAAAGCGAGAATTCCTTCCATCTGCATGTTTTTGGTAAATGGGTGAGCCGTTCTCCCCCATCAGCGTTTAACTATATTAGACACAACTACCAACTTTTGAGTCGGGAAGGGACGACAAAAAATTATGGTCAACAAGTAATTGCACATGTTATAATCCTCCTGGATTATTAGCTTTGCTAAGGTTACTTTACATCTCACTCGATTGGTTTAGCTAAAATCCCAAGGAAAAGATAAAGAAATCGTTGCAAGTGTGGTGGATGACAAAACTCACGAAGAAACAATCACATTGACCAAACTCGGCGCACAAAAAACATTGGTGTGTATACCGGAGGGTGAAGGGGTGTCACAAACACGCAAAGTTCGAAAAATCCGGGGAAATTAGGGCAACATAGCAAAATGTGGCACATAATTTAGGCAAATTTTAGTCTAGTACAGTAGCATAAAAACTGCATGCTTTGGTTAATACAAAATTATGCATAAATATGATTTTTAATCGAGAAAAATGAAATTGTCTTCCTTATCTTTTGTTCTACGTAACACCAGCCACGCAAACCATCAGTTTTTAAACCGCTGTTCGGATAATTTTCATAAAAGCAGAATAATCGGGTAAATCAAGTGGGACACCCTCCAATTAAAATAAATCTCGCACAGTCCTGATAAAACCCGAAAAAATCGTAACAGAGGTAAAGAGGAAACAAACCAGATAAAATCGAGCTTAGAGGCAAAACAATCAGTAAGGCAATGAGAACAGTCTATACCTGACTCAACAAAACATCTTTAGAATAATGCAGTAAGATATTTTGCTTGAAAGTATAAAGGAAGGAAACTGCAAATAATATCCCAAATAACATTTTTTACCTTTAAAGAAGGCAAGGAAAACATTAACAAGTCCTAGCTGCTGTTCAATTTCGATTAGTCAGAAAAGATTATCGAACTTCAAGAACACAACACATGCAGTCAATCAAGAACCAGGAATCCAAGAGTAGTCAACAGAAGTCAAGGTATTGATCACGTCACTTCCAACGGTCCGAATTTATTTTGCCTTTACTTAGCCCACTCCAAGATTTACCTAGAGCAACCACTCCATGATTTACCTAGAAATATCGTGCTATAGTTGTCCTGCTGCAGTGAGCACCAACCTGTTGATTGGCGATAGAATCAATGGGCTCTAACGGAAACAATGTATGATAATTATCAACTTCTTGAGGAACATCTACAGAAAAATATGAGATCAATAACGAAAATATGAGATCAGTAAGGAAAAATAAGAAGGTCAAAATGAAAATAAAAACAACGAGGACAGGTTGATAAAACATTAACTCAGACAACGATTTTAAGTAGAATGTTGCGTCAGCAATATTGAACGACTTGTCGAAAACCAAAAAGGTTGGGAAACTGACGGAACTAAGGAATGGAAAAACTGATGTTTTAAGTGAAGGATCTTCGTCGGAGTGAAAAGTAACACGTTTCACGATAATGCGTTGGATGACAAGTGAAAATCCAAATGAAAAACTTTTACCAGACATAGGCTGGCAAAAGGTAAGTCAACGTCGTGACCACCTTAGCAACGATCGTCCATATTTGGGCATTCAAGTTCGCATCCAGGTACATGGCAATGATTTGTGAGAAAATTATCGAGTTTTTTAGGGAAGATCACCCGGACTACAACATACCACATAATTGGAAAGAAAATTAACTTCTGGATTAAATTTTTAAAATATTTTCTATTGTTCTTACTTGAAGCTTCTGGATCTAACTGCATGAGAGTGGCTGTATGTTGACTTATTAATTCCTGAAAGATAAAGGTAACGAAGGATAAGTCAGAATATCAGTATTAGTGGTTCACTGCAAACACTTCTCCATTAACCAACGTGTTTCACAAGCAACTGTGCCTTGCAAATCTTAAAAAAAATGGGCGAAAAAAAAAGTGTTATCTTTGTACCAAGGCAAGTAAATAATGGTTGTCTCTCAGGTCTTCTGACTGTTGAACAGTTCAGACAATTTTGCAGGTGTAACTAGAAGGATCTGAGTGGTATGTTCAAATAGCAGGTTAGAATCCTGGACAAGGCAATGTGTACCGTTCCAAATGTGTACCCGATAGGCCTGAGACGCTCATATTTCAAATTTGGAATAAAATTCAAATCCAATATACTGTAGATTCAAGTACAAATTTCAGCAACGAATGTGATTATTGAAGTAGGTGTTAAGACTGTTGAACAGACCCACCCACCACCTCCTGCTTAACAATAGAGCCACCCATCATTGTCTAACTTTGCTACAAAGTCCACCCGTCATCACCTGAACTAGCCACAGACCTCCCCACTGCCACACAATGTATTAACAGACCTACATGCAACCACTCCATTTTCCTACAGTCCCTCAAACTACCTCCGAACCAGAGCCAAAGTGGTTCTCCATCTGAATCTCGGTAGAATTTTTGCTGTAGCATTGATGGCACTCAAAATTTTCCTTCCACAATTTTGTCATGTATGTGGTCGAGTAAAAAACCCATATCAATCTTAATGTAGTCAACTCATTCACTGACAACTGCAAAAACACCTCCCCTTAAAGCTAAACTTTTTTGTAAACTGGAAATATCTTTGAATGATAAGGCTCATTATATATAAGCTAGTTAATCTTACATCGTTACTTTGTGACACTTTTACTTAACTAGACACACTGTATATCAAGCTAGAATTGCAGTACTAGTACGACTAAGCTGCCCATCATTGGACAGCAGAGACATTTTCTCTGTCTCGCTTTAGGAGGCCCCCAGGGTTCGAAGTCCTCGAACCCTTTATAAATTTGTATTAGCCCTTTGGCTAAAATAATATGAATTGTATTCACAACTCACAACCTAGGTTGTTTGTTCATTTCCCACCAAAAAGCCTTTAAACTTGTGATTTCTGTAATTGGTAATGGCGGGGTCTGACAGTAGGAGTTAATATTGCTGTAGACCTTCACGGTACATTTCATGCGAAACGTCACAGCGCTCCACCTTCAGTATTACTCGAATCTACTAAAGCTATATATGGTTGAAAAGCTTATATAACTGGCTGCAATATAGTTATAAAATTATTTAGGTCGTACGAACAAGAAAAAAAATCCGCTTCTGTTTCTAACACTTCCGCTCCATATTCAAGAGGCTAACGCCAAACAAGGATTTACAGTAGTCGTCTGAAAATTCACCACCTGGTAAATAAGCTTATTGGGAACAAAAAGTTGTCTGGGTTTGTCAATAAACCGATTATTTTTTGAGCTACCAAATATTTTCTATTACGTGCACGCGAGTCACTTAACTCTCAGCTTTTGCTTTAAATCGAAAAATATTGAAAATTTTAAAAATCTGAGACTTTTTTTTTCTCCACATGTTTATTTACCAGATGGTGAATTTTCAGACGATTGCTATAAATCCATGTTTACCGTTAGCCTCTTGAATATGAAACGGAATTTTCTGAAACAAAGGCGGATTTATTATTATTTTTTGTGCATTTGAGCTAAATAATTGTACGACAATCTTGCAGCCAGTCAAATAAGCTTTTCAATCATATATAGCTTTAGTATACTGCGGAGCGCAGTGACATTTCGCTCGAAATGTGCCATGAAGGTCTCCAGTAAACTAAACTCAAATAGTTTAACCCATAATTTCCTTTCAAATTACCCTGACCGATAAACTTTCATTTTACTGTTTCTCATTCATTATGGGAGTAAGTTTTTGCAAGGCACAAACAACAAGTAGAGATATGGTCTACTTCATAAACCATTTCTTTGTGAGGAGAGGTCTGACCAACTCACACGAGAAGAATTTCAGACTGGGCTGAAATGTTGATTTTCATTTATATGACAGCAACAGAATTTTTCTCAAACTTGGGCTAACTTACTATAGGTGCAGGCTGAAATTTTACATCTAATCAGCCACTCCACTCATTTTTTACCTAACCATCCAAAACTGAACCCTTTTATTATTTTTTATTATTCTGACTAAAGCCAGATCTTGTAATAGTCAAAGGAAGATCCCTCGGTAAACAATGGATTGACCATTTAACTGGCAGTTATACATATGTATGTTTGCCACTTAATCAATTAATGACGGAATTTTTCCACTTGTTTGTTCTCTCTTTGTTTTTGGTTTGTTTTTCACAGGCCTCATTATTTGTTTTTGGTGCCTGCAAGCAGGATTTTTAAGTTACAAACGTACCTGCAGTAATTTGTGTTGTTTTTAAAGTTTTCTGTTAAAATTGAGTAAATGAGATAAATCAATTAATAGTTTTAGTAGATATTTTTTAAATGAGCAGCTTTTTGAGGAACTTTGTGTGGGTAACTGGGTATGCCATATATATACTTCAAATGATTGTAGTTCCTGACCCAAGCAAATTTTTGAAACGTGAGGTATAAGTCAAGCGTGTTAAAGTTAAACACAGATATTCAGCTAACAAATTTTACAACAGTGGAGTACACAAATATATGACCAATAAATGAAAACAAAACTCTGACAAAAGCCATTTCTCTTATAAATGTAAGAATGTAAGAATGCAAAGAGTAAAAATACTTAACTACTTAAGTCATCTGGACAAAATTTTGTGCCTGCACAAGTTTTATAAATCACAAAATGTGTCTGCAAACATAAAAATATCATACTTGTTGCTGTGAACAGTTTCAAAAATACCACAAAAAATATGCCTGTGCAAAACCAAATGTCGATGCAGCCTGGATTTTCATTTCTTCTTTTGTTTTAGAGATTTGTTATCAACCACACGGCATTAACAGGGTTGAAAATCTGCCAGTTAAGGGTTAAAATGCATGAAATAGCGGATGAGGAGAGAATTTATGTGAGGTATTACAATAGTGAGTAAATGACTGTCACAAAGAACTAGGTCCTACAAGGAACAGTGTATTACACTTCTCCATGCCAAGAAATTCCTATACACCAGGTTTTGAGGAACCCTGTAACATATAACTCTGGTATTCTACTAACTGTACCTGTCTTGTTTGTGTGGATATAAAAAACGAGTTTCCAACAGATTTCCCAACCACCTGCAAGTTTGCAAGATGACTTGGAGCTCCAGGATAAGAATGGTATGAAGGAAGAATCTAAAGAAATCAAACAGTTTTTCTTGGCAATGGCAGTTCTTATATTAAACAAACATATACAGATATAATATGATCTTTCAAAAATTATTTCTAGATAGCAAGAAGAACAGTAAGTGCATAGCAGGGAAAGCAACATATCACAAAAAACCATCAAAATAAAGGGAACACCATGTACTTAGTGCTGATGCACCATAACAAAGGCGATAGTTACAAGTCAGTGTTGAATTTATGCAGTGAGGTAAAATTTTTTGGCAGCTTGATAATTGGGTAAGTACATCCATTGCTAGATGTACACAGTAAGTAGTGCCACAAATCGTATTTGCCACATGGCAATCTCAAATTCATCAATAATTCATGAGGAAAGCACAAAGGAAATCACTACTGAAACAAGGTTTGGATATCTGAGGAAGAAATTACATTAAAATTTGACCAACTTTCACCTCGATGTTCTCCTCAAATACTGATTCTTTTGAGATGCAACATACACCCAAAAGTCATGTTTCATCACATATCCAAACTTCTTGAAGTTTGTAAAAAACCTTAGCTATCACCTTGGTTTTCAACAAACTTCTTGGTGTTTGGATATCCCCGGCGAAACACTCCTCATGTATGAAAAATTACGTGAATCTCATGGCATTTTTGGAATAAAGGTGCCTTGGTAAAAATATTTTTGACCCAATGGGAAGGAGGATCATGTGTGCACTCCCCTTGCAAACCCTGGTGCCGGGTAGTGGTTCAGATATGTGATGAACACTCAATATTGTTATCCCAAATTTCACTGTGCTACTCCATCACAATGATTACTTCTGCTTATTAAACTGGCCCTGGGTATTCAAAAGGCAATTACGGTAATTAGCTTTATCTTGGATGAATGAAAATTCTTCAGACAAGTTCTCAGGATATACACTGTATGTGAGAGAAAGTTGAAATTTTCTTTAACAGCCTTTGAAAGATTTGACTGGTCAACCAAAATATAATGTCACATCAACTTCCTTTGATTTGCACTTATCACGCTTTTCAGAACCAGAATTCAGATGCTGCAGTAAATTTTGCAGTAATAAATAGTATTAATTTCAAAAAAACTTACAACAGCTGGTGGAGGCTCTGACTTTTGTCTTTCTGGGTAAAAGTATGTTGTTCCTCCAATGGATTCTGTTTGATGAGCATGATTCTATGATTCACAAGGCATGTTTAGAATTTACAATCATCAGTAATTTTACAATTGTTTTCAAATAGAAGCTATTGATATAACAATTAGTTTGGGGATCTGACAAAGATGTGAAATCATCACCACTACTACAAAATGGCAGTGTTCTCTCTTTTATTAGTTCTGTAAGTGAGTACTGAAGAAATTATAACAGTCAAGAGTAAACATAGCTTTGTGTAATATTTAGAATGTTTTTAACAATGATTTATTAAGAAGATTGATATAAAACTTAAGCTAACCCTGGATTCCATACCAACCAGTAACCGTGTACTCAAGAAAAAAGTATTTGCCAGTAGTTCAATAAATCATGCAAAACATTAATTTATATTGAATTCACAATTCAATTATTAGAATTCCCTACCGCTGCTGTTGGAAGGAACTCATATCCTTGACTCCCTGGCAAATTTCTTTGAATATTATCTACTTTAGATGAAAGGGGAGTAACTAAATTTTTGGATGGTTCAGATTCCTAAACAAAATAACCACAACCATTATGACTATAATTATAGTAAATTACTTTAACAAAGTTTTACATTTTAAATATTGGTTACATAATATTGGGTTTGTTCCACGAAGTCAATAACTTAAGTAGAAGAATGAGCTTGAGTAGAGAATAATGATGCTTAGATGTTACTCTGAGTGATGAACCATACTGGACAAGTAGAGGAAACTCTACTTGGCCCAGCGGGGATTTGAACCAGCAACCTTTGGTTTACTAGTCCGACGCTCTACCAACTGAGCTACAGGTCAAGTTGGGAGCTGGTCAGGAAATGTTGCTTGGGCTCATGACATTTCGAAACATATACTAGTTTCCTCCATATCAGGACATTTAAATCCTATCTGATTTTAAATAGCTAGTAAACCAAGTGTTGGACTAGTAAACCAAAGGTCACGGGTTCGAATCCCTGCTGGGCCAAGCAGGCCTGGGGCAAGAAGAGTTTTCTCTACTTGTCCGGTATGGTTCGTCACTCGGAGTAACATCTAACATCATGAGGTCAATAACATTTTCAACCTTTTGTATCAAAATATACTGGAGCAAATTTAAAGCACATGGGAAATTCCATCCATAACTAAAATTAAATTTTGACCAAACTTGTAATTTCTTGATCACTCCACAGTTGGACCTACATGCATACCAATATATATATATATACTATACCTAGCAACTGGTTGCATACAAAACTCTTGTGGATATTACAGTTAGTACCACAATATCATCTGCACAATTAAGAATTCAATTATTCACTGGTACAGTGTAGCTGAAGAAATATAGTAAATTTCACTTATGTTTACATCAATTTTGTCTTCAAAGTTCAAACTTGTCGTTGAGTTTAAAATTTTTTGTTCATGAAATACACTGTAGAAGCCATACTGTAATTGAGAAACCATACCTAAAATCACAAAAATACCTAAACATACACTAGGTAAATGTTGTGATAATATTTTTGTCCATATTATTATTTCAGTCCAGAAAATATTAATGATCCCCATTTGCATCCAGGACATGAGTACAATGTGACTGTAATCAAATACGTCACTGATGGCAGTCTTGAAAGTGTCAGAAATAGCCATAATATTAGCCTTGTATATTGCAAGGACAGGCCAAAGTGGGATCTTATTGTCCTACAGTAGAACGGAGTAATATGTATTTTAAATTATCTCATTCTTAAGTACCTTTACCACATAACAGTACTCTGAATTAAATCTGAGGCTTCCAAATTATGCAAATATGTAAATATGACAGTAAATATGACAGCAAAAACCCTTCTGTGCATAAAAGTTTTATCTTTGTGTGGTTTCTTGGGTTATTCAAACAATGTCAAATGTATTGTGGAAATACCAGGTCAAAAAATGATACTAATTTAACCTCAGTTATTCAAACAGACAACTACTGGTAATAAATAAATCAGAAAATTAATTACCACTATCAAACCTAGTTGACTGGTATTGGTACATGTATGGTCATTCAATGTCCAACATGGCTATTAAATGAAACTACTCAGTAAAAAAATGTATCCTACAGTACTGTATACACTATAACAAGAAAAATCTATCCTATATTATCAGGGAAATCAGTCCTACTGTATACAAGTATGTTGTCAAAATCCCATATTTAAATCCAATCAACATTTGGACCCCAACCATTCTCGGAATGGCATGTAACTGCTCACTTGTGCCAAGGCACGTCTCAGCTCCTTCACAAGAGCAATTAATTGCACGCCTTGATTAACAATTTGAAGACTGGGCACAATACAATTGATCAGTAAACTTTGACCAGTATACTCATTGCCAGTCTTGAATTGTTAAACTGGTGGATGACAATTTGTATTGATCATGCATCAAGAGTTTGAGTTTGCAGGTACAAAATTAATTCTTCTCCGATTGCTACCATCTAATCTGTGTCAAGGTCTAGCAATTACATAGAATTTAAAACAATGAAACAGAATCTTTTAAAAAAATCAACTTAAGGCAACATAACATTGCCAAGCATTACAAAAACAAGCCACATCATACTGTAGGAGGTTTTCTCTGAACACTAAGAAATTATTAGATTATTTCAAGTTGTGTCTGTTCAACCGTACCCAGGCTGGGTATTTTATGCAACAAAATGGCAGGGGAGCACTTTGGCACCTCCCTTTATACATCTACTATTATTCAAGCTACTCTAATAAAATTTGGTGGCAATAACATTTGGACCAAGAGCTACAAATCAATATCTTTATTAACTATTAATTACTGATGATATCACAGTGATGTCCGTCCAATTACTTTTTGGCCATATTTTTAGTTTCTTTTTCTGGTCTTCTGGGCTTTACAAAAATGGTACAATATGTAATAGTAAATACTACATAAGATTGTCTATAGCTCCTTTCAATTGTTTTACACAAGTAATATCAACATGCTTTGCAGCAAAAAATATTGTATATATATCTTTTTTGTTGTTGATGTTCAGAATGTGGTTACCATGCCAACAGGTTAACCACTACTGTACCTCACCAAATAACATTGATCTATATTACTGTATACATGTATATCTAAATTGATCTATATAATATTTCAGGAAATTTCACCAAGTTTCATTTTTCTACCTTCACTGGCTGCAGAGAAATATCCAAAAACTGCGAGTCCCCTCCCCAGCCTAGATATGGTTAAGTAATGGTCTCAATCATTTTCAGTTGTGTATCATGTGAATCCAACTGCTAAATGGTTGGGGTAATAACCTGAATTAGCCATTAAAAGCAAAATTTACTTCTGACTTCTTGCTGCTTTGAAAGATTGAATATTAATCTTACAGTATTTGCCATGTTACTGGTTTCAATTAAAAGAATAATACCTCTATATAAAAATTTATAAATTATTTACAAAGTTTACTAGTTAATGTACTGTATCATACAGTATGTCATTTGTACAGCTCAGTTGTAATTTTGACTGCTATAAAATGATTTGAACCTGTCAATTTACTTGGTAAAATAAAAAATTTGTCACTTTTCATTGCACAGGTTAAAGAATGTGATTAATCGTTATCCCCTTCTTCCTTGGAATGTCTGGGGACTGGTGTTGGACAGGCAAATTCTAGTTATCATTTCACTAACAAAGGTTAAAATATTATAAGAAAATTAGATCAAAAGATAATCAAACTCCATTATTTTGCCTTTAGTTAGTTTAACCATAAGATTTAATTTTCTTGTGTTTTTGAGATATATTATGTAGTATTTTAACTGGGAATTAAGAAATCATAAACTGCTCTGTACAAACTGGAGTCTACTATTGTGTTCTGTCAACAAGACAACATCATGTACATGTATATCTACATCCTACAACTGCTGACAGAAGTTATTTTGTTGGTTGAAATGCCCAGAAAGAGCATGTTCAAGAGTTTGATTTCAAAATATTTCTTGGGGTCTACAACTACAAGTCCTATCCTTCCTCCCTTTAGTTAAAGAATTTTACCTTAGAATACACGAAATTTTGGATGGGCGCATAACAGTTTGCCAACTGCTATAAAATGCATGAGGATACTATTAAAAGCTCTTTCCTCATGGGAACTTGCACTTGGTTTATAAAATTTTTGGTGGATGTAATTTTTTTTTTAATTTTGTTTTTTAATTTTTTTAATTTTAATTTTTAATCTTGTGTAAGCTGAATAACTAAGCTACAAAAAGTGTGAAAAATGATAATCAT
>JBAHVQ010000062.1:404057-431980 GCA_036872915.1 Nanipora kamurai
CTGTCTGTGATAATGTTGAGGCTCTACTCCTATTAGATCATGTGTCAATCATCGTTAGCAATCAGATTATATTACATTTACAATCTTTAAAAATCGGAAAAATCTTAAAATCTTTCAAAAGTCGCAATATTTTACCAAACATTCAGAAAATCTCTCACAAATATTTACAAAATTTTGAAAATCTTAGGAAACCCTCTAAAAATCCCTCAAAATTCTTGACATTTCAATCCCTAAAAATCATGCAAAATCCCTAAAAATCTTGGAAAATCTCTGAATTCGTTGAAAAAATCTTGACGAAGAGCCCCAAAATCGCTATTAAAAATCCCAGAATCTGAAAAAATAGGAAAATCTTTAAAATATCAAAATCTTACCAAAATTTCCGAAAATTGCGATAAACTTAAAACAATTCAAAAGTTACAAAATCTTGGAAATTTCTTGAAAATCTTAGGGAAAAAAATCCCATGAAATCTTTGACATTAAATCCCTAAAAATTCTTCCCTAAAATGCGTAAAAATCTTGGAAAAAAATCCCAAAATCTTTGGCAAAAAATCTCGTACGCCTTTTCGTGGCCCCCTGTCAATATCCATGTTTGTCGCACCGGTAAATAAGCTGAAAACGTCCAACTACGCAAATACAAAGGATAACATTTTCATTTACAGGGCTGCCTATGCTAGCAGACTCGTCAAGTTGTCAAGAGAATATTTTGCGCCGTTAAGTTGGATAAAAGCTTGCATCATTCCATATGCAATCGATGGCTAGGTACTACAAATCTTGCTCAAGTTAATTTTTTCAGTTGACTTCATCAGTACAGGATAACTGTGAAATTAGGGTATTGGTTTCATACTGTATTACCCTGAGGATGATTTTGGCTATGATCTATGATTTTTAACAATTTATTTTACAGTGTTTTTATAACTGGCGAAATTTTTCGGCTTGTGTATGATATATTACATAGCCTTAACAACTTACTGTAACTTTTGACTGGCTATTGTAACACTCTAGTATTTTACTCTGGCTAATGCCGGGACCATTTTACTCATTAAAGGGAGACATCTGACAATAGAAGGATTAATTTCGTCTTAAAAATCTGTTCATTTGCTGTTGAAGATAACAGCAACCTCATGGTAAGCCAAAGTGGTGAGTAGAGACCTACAAAACTTAATGTAGAATGAGTAAAAATAACTTAGGTCAAAAGTTAAAAAAACTTTCTTAACTAAATACAGGCATACCTAGAAGTGACAGTACATTGTGATTGATCTAATGAGGTTAGAAGCAATTTTGTTATTGTAAGGGTAGCCTCGATTTGAAGAAAATTGGTCCATATTTCCATCAAGTCTTTTACCCCTATACTGCCATTATGATATTGTTTGTGAAACTGTTGTTTGACTTGAGGAATGACATTATAAGGGATCGTGATAACTTTAGTTGCCAAAGCAAGACCCTAGATATAACACTTGCAAACTACTGTATCTATTTATTAATTGTAATCTGTCATTTTACCTTCTAAAATGATGTTGCATGACATAACGAAACATTAGCTGACTTAATAATTTTTATTTAATCATGCCTTTATTCCATGGTTTGTGCTGGGCACTTATATTTTTTCTAAGATAACTAAAGTATATATCCTATGATACCAGATAATCATCTAATGAGGGAATGCTGTATTGGAAAATAAGGAATTCACTTAAGCATATTCATTATACACTGTACTTAGTGATTTACTACAATGATTGACCATCACAATGTATACAATGCACAAACAAAAGTACAAAGAACAGATTGCAACATATACATCTTTGCTATCTATGTGAGTAAGGCTAGATTTCCATTCAGCGTGAAATATTGTGCAATCAACTTTTTGCAATTGCTTCCTTTGGAATTGTGAGCCATTGGCTTGGGCAGATCCAGTTGAAAGCTCACAAGAAAAAAAGACAGTGATCACAAAATGTTGACTGCACAATTTTTGGACTGAATCGAAATCTGCCTTGAATGGCAATGATAACTTAGGATGATAGTTCAGTTCCATAAATTGTCATGTGTATGCATTCAATTTATACAATTATTTTATTTAATATGTAAGATTATTGATTGTATATTAAATTGTTTATTATGTAGCTAGTATATCTATAAGTTTTCTTTGGTCAACTCAACATTTTTTCAACTCTTTTATGTTGAACACCTTCCTTAATGCAATTTTAACATTTACTGAATGTATTGTCACAGCATTCTCTCAGATGCCATAATCACCATTTAAGGAACTATTGAATGAACAATCTTGTCTATGATAGATCTTCAACTGTCCTTACCACATGGATGAACAGACATGTATTTTCTACAAAGACTGTAATTGCAACTACTCACTGCTCAAAGTCACCATCTATATGACATTGCTAAATGAAGGAAAATATTTTAGTGCCCCCTCCCCACCAACAAGGGAAAAGGCCTTGAATTAATTGAAGGGCAAAGCACTTGTCCATTTATGACTTCCTACGTGGAAACA
Source organism: Nanipora kamurai (assembly GCA_036872915.1). Lineage (NCBI taxonomy): Eukaryota > Metazoa > Cnidaria > Anthozoa > Scleralcyonacea > Helioporidae > Nanipora > Nanipora kamurai. The sequence continues at coordinate 406,561 of JBAHVQ010000062.1, forward strand.
CAGATTAAAGACCATAATTATGCAACTTTTGCTAACTTATGAAAATGTGCATTTGATGCAAGACATTTTTTATTTCCAGCAGCTCAGAGATGGTGACATCTTCATCATCAAACACATTTTTTTGGATTGGACTAACCAGTCATTTTTCGACGACCACTTAACATCAAAACTTCTCCAATTTGTCAAAAATACCCAAGCATAGCAATTTTGATAAAGAACAAGGTACTGGTATAATCAGGGGTGTAGGAAGCAGGGGGCCATGGCCCCCAATATTAAATGGGGGGCAGGATGTCTTTTGCCCCCTCCAAAATAATTAAAATTGTAAAATGTGGTGACATTTTTTGAATTTCGGAGGTATCTAAGCTCATGTATAAATAAATGAAATATCTGTGTTCGAAAAGTTTATATCATTTATGTCAGATGAGACTCTAAACATGCCGTTTCTGGCAATTTAGAGACTCCACATTTTAAAAAGTTTCTCTCTCCGCACCAACCATGGTGGCGCCTCGTGAGATTGGCCACCCCAATCCCAACTTGCTTCCTACACCACTGGGTATAATGTGAAACGGTGGGCTCCCTCACTTTACTCTTCCTAGTTTTTTATGAAACTGTAAGATTTGTTTCTCAGCCACAGCTTGTATACATAGAAAATGTATTTTGAACAAAAGCGTTGAGAGATATTTTTGCTTGTTATTACATTTTTATGCACCTACCAAAGTTGTCCCCCTGAAGGGGGTGCAGGCAAACCTGGGGGTTTTGACCATGTGGGTAAGCCATAGTGTGGGAAATTTGACTGGCACCTCAGGTCCAGGTGTGGGGCATTTCAGATGGTGCCATCTTGGAAAGTCAGCGAAGACTCAGGGTTATAACTCAAAGTTTACGGCATTTTCAATAAACTTTACATATTAGAAATTGCATGGAAAGCAATGCAGATGTAAATACAACATCAACAAAAAAAGTGAAACATCCCTTTGACTTTCTTGATAAATGGAACCTTAAATGTAAATTTTGACAGTTGTGCATTGCCCCAATATGAGGATTTTGAATCCATTTTTTTCAAGACATCAGAAAACCCCTGGGTTTCCCAATCCCTACTCTCAGGGGTTGAACTTTGATAGGTGCATTACTGGAATCATTGTCAATAATCCATAATTTGACTGTAGACTTTGCATATTCCTAAACTGGAAGGACAGGTATTGCCACTGATTAAAATAATTATTATTGTGCCACATGACAGGAAACTTTCTTTCAATTCCACATACAAAATAACTGTTATAAACTTTAGGAAATATGTTTCCCAGTTACACCACTTTTCATCTTCTCTCAAGGAATTATCCAAATGGGAACTTAGTTAAACTCTGGGCCTAGTTGTTCAAAGGACGATTACCGCTAAACCTGGGTTAAAAATTTAATCGCCTTTTCTTTTGGCATGTTCTGCCAAGTTATTTAAGTTCAAACTTTCTCGGAGAACACCTTTCTATATTTGTATGATATCTGAACCAGAAAATTTAAGAATCCTTTCCCAGATTAGGGATATTTCATCCACAAAGTTTTCACTAATCCTGGATTAACCTAATCACCTTTTGAACAACCGGGCCCTGATGATTGATAAGTTGAAGTTTGCACATAACTTAGTAAATAGATCTTCAGAGCATGGGCACCAGTGGTGAACATTTTGAGCACTTCGGTTAACTAATCAATTTTCATAACATACAGTATTTTCCAGAATTATATATAGTATCATAAGTATAACACTATAAAGTGTACATACATTGTTTTATATTGAGACAACCTGTATTCGTGTTTGTGTAGGCTCTGGTATCCTTCAACCAAACTTCACTGAGACACAATTTTAAAATATGTAACTGGGAAGCACTGATAAGGGAAATCATGCAGTTTATCAGAAGAATTTGACAAGGTACTACACTAAAGGACCAGAAAAGAAACAGATCATCAAATTTCCAATGTTGGTTCAAATCTATAGTTTCCATTGAGCAAACGAAAAGTATGTGCGAAACTGTAAACAAAATATCAAACTTATCAATGGCCAGTTACTCAAGTCCTATAACGTAAATTGTTTATAAAGCCCAACAATCAATATACACGAAAGGTTGGCGGTTGAAAGTGGAAATTAAGCCAGACTTTAAATACAATTGGATACGTTTTTACTTTAGTTCTTTTCATGTTACAAAAAACTACTGAGTCTGAGGATATTTTGGATTGTACGGTGGAGGTACAGTTGCTTCGTCATAACTTGGTGGAGCAGTGTTTGGTGGTGGATAAGGCTTACCTCCAGGTTGAGCTTGGTATCCAGCTTGAACTTGAACAGCACTTGGATATCGAGGTTGGCCGTGTAGAGCATTTGGATGAGCAGATCCTGGCTGTGGTGGATAGGCGGCTTGACCTTGAAGACTACTTGGATAATTTGCTGATGCTGGTTGTGGATACGAAGCCCCGTAGGTCGCTTGAACGCTACCAGTGGGGTAACTGGTTGTGGCAGTTGTCGTTGTCTGTCCCCCATATCGAATGACTGTTCCCTGGTTTGTATTTTGGAAGGGACCACAGGCACAACAAAAACACAGACAGGTCGACAATATAATTCCTCCAACAATCAAACAACCAATGACTATCCCTGCTATAGCACCTCCGCTAAGACACGTCGCGTCTTCGTCAATGCAAGTTCCATGACAGCATTTCTCTTTACTGGAACTACCATAACCAGTATAGCAATCAGAATCGTCTATGCAAGCCGCACTCCACGAAAACAAAGAATAAAAAGTCAGCAGCCACATTAAGGTAGTTTGCCGGGTACTCTCTTGGTTCATATTAACAATAAAGTGCCACCAAACAACTAGAAATATTAAAGTTCCCAATTATCGTGCCAGAAGTAGAAAAAAAGTACAGCAGACGGTAGAGATAAGTGACACTTGACACAGCACTCCGTAACAACAGAGGAAGAAGCGACGAAATGACGTCACTTACTATGGATTCTAAATGCACAAATGATCGAAGATCCAAATCGTCACGAAAAGTTTGATAAACGCAGGTCTGGACATTATGATATTAAAAATTGCAGCCTCGTGTTATAATAAACCTGATCTTTGCCGAGTCATTTGCCATACTAATTCTAAACTGTAATCCTGGCTGACTAGCTCTGACCAGTTGGTGTTCATTTGGTCTTTCGTATCAACACAGTAGCGACGATCGCAGTATTACCTAACCTGTTCCTAACCCAACGATCGCACTCGGCGCAATCGCTACGGTCGCCGGAGTGAAGAACGCATGGTGTCTGTTTGGTCGTTCCAATCGCCACAGTTGCTACAATCAAAATTTGGTCGTGTCCATTTGATCTCTGGCACCCCTAACGTGCTTCTCCGCAACGCAACGACCGTGGCGATCAAACTGGGATCAAATGGACACCAGGCTTAACCCTTCACGACCTTAAACTAAACCCAGTAACCCAACCCAAAACAATAGTCAAGTTTTCCTAACCAATTTTCTTGAATGAGTAAGTCTGCTGGTTTCTAACAACACAATTTTGAGTAATATCGACCATCCTGATTCAAAACCATAAAAATTCCACTCGTGTTTTATTTCATTTGTCGTTCAAGATTTGTGATGTTTTAGCAGATACTGTGGAAGGTTAATTGTTACATCACAGAAGAAAGAGGTCAAGTGTTGGAGAGGGGTAATATCATTACGGTTTGCTTTGCTTCGGTTTGAGGTAACCCTCTCCATTCGGACCTCGTAAACAAATACGTTGGAGTTATATTCATACCGGTATATATCCAACATCTTTCCACATGTGGGAGCTGTACTTACTAACCTGGCCTCACACTTGATGTACGCATGCGCAGAGGGCGCGTTAGTTTTACGCTTGGGCGCGTCGTGCACTCACAGAAAAAATCTTGCTTAAAATAGGGCTGATTACATGGACACTTTTCAGCCCGGGTTCACGAACAAATCATTTAAAAATTGATGTTGCAATTAGATGATGAAAATTCCAGCCAGGGCTGAAATTTCAACGCAGTTGGCGCTACCCGGGTTGAAATTTTCAGCGCGGTCAACCGGCCTGAAAATCCATGTAATCGCACGACAAATTTTCAGCCCGGGCTGAAAATTGAAAAACGCGTGGGAACTATGCCAAATACGAAATAACAAAAGTTTCGAAATTAATTTCAAAAATTTAATGACAAAAGTCTCGGAAATAATTTCCGCGTGGTTTAAAGGGCGATTACATGGAGAGGGCCAGCCCGATCTCTATACAAATTGTATAGTTTTTCGACATTTCGATTACATGGCAAGTGGGCTAGCCCACTTTGGCAGGACCTAGTCCACTTTGCCAGGGTTTCCTGCCCCACGCTTCCCGGCTGAATTCAACGGCAATACATGCCGTTGAATACGTATAATGTGCAGTTATTACTACTTTATTAAATTGAAGATCATATATGGAGTGCATTCATTAGTTACAACGGCCTAGTCAACATTAAAGTCCTTGGTTATCATAAATTATAGTTAAACACAATACGATAGAAACTCCGTAAATAGAAATCATTTTTAATTCTCTACGTTTCGACTATCTTGTAGTCATCATCAGGAACCTGATTTCTATTTACGGAGTTTCCATTATATTGTATTTAATCAAAATACTCAGTGGTTACCGAAACATAAATTATAGTATTCATCAAATGTCGGCGCTTGCAGTCTTTTCGGTACTGGTGGAAGCTTTTGTTCTGCTCGACCGCCCAATCTCCCGACGCCCTTCCTGCTGATGTTATGCTTATTTTGGTATTTTCCGGGATATCAGCTTCTTTTCTCTTCTCTAACAGTTCGTTTGTAATACGAGAAACGGTTCTCTCGCTCGTACCAGCTCTAATATTGTCTCTTGCTCTCCAGCTGCACATCGTTCCGTTGTGTTTGACTTTACTTGTTTTTAGATTTCCCCATTTCCTTGGGTTCTACAGTTTGAAAAATTTCACTAAACACATCGAAGTCTGATATAAATTTTCTCGAGAGAAAATGTTGTGACTTAATGACGCTTCTTCTATTTTTTAGTACCTTTAATTTTATTCAATGGATCTATTTTCAATACCGCAGCAAGCGAGGAACCAAGTAGAAATCGTAAGCTTAGAACAAATATACGTGTCCAGCACAAAACATGGAAAAAAGCCATGATTAAGTAAAATAAAGTTTATTAAGTCAACAAACGTTTCGTCGCGTCACGCAATATCATCAGGGTGGAGATAAATTGACAGATTACGATGAATAAATAGATAGTTTACAAGCATTATATTACAGGATGTGGAGAGGACAGATATATGTGAGGAGAATTAAAACAGAGAAAGAGGAACTGAGCTAAGAATTAGGTTAGGTAAAGGCAGGAATTCCTAAATGATCTGAGACTCGCGCGTGTAAATGGCGAGCCGTTTGGCCCACATACGATGCGATACGGCATTGACACGTAAAAGAATAAACAACATGAGATCTCTGACTTGTATATAGATTTGAGGAGAGTGAGTGCCAGTGAAACGAAGACAAAAATAAAGAACTTTTTTAGGAACCGTGTGAACCAGTCGCCTAGAAACAAAAACTTTATCCAAAAATAAACAAACATACTCATCGAAAAAGTGAGTCGGATAACCATCGAGGCTAAAAATTTTCTTGAAGATATCAAGTTCCTTATGGAAGTTTTCTTGATTGGAACAAATTTTAAAGAAACGCTGTAATAATGATAAAATTAAACGTTCATAAGAAAAAGGAATAAAGCAGTGGAAATTTGTAAATAAGCCAGTGAAAATGGGTTTGTTATAAACTGAAGTGGAAAAGGAGCCACCGGTATATGTGATATTTACATCTAGAAATGGTAGAGTGTCACTGGATTCTGTTTAACGAGCAAATTTAATATTGGGATGTTGACGGTTAAGAAAATCAAGAAATAAAGGGGATGTGACTTCGAGAACGACATTATCAAAGCAATAATCAACATTACGACGATAACAAGAGGGCTTAAAATCAGAGGTGCAGTTGTTGAGCCAACTTCCTTCATGAAAAGATAAAAAAATGTCAGCAAAATGAGAGCCAAAGGGAGAATCCATGGGAGCACCATTAATCTGTTCATAAAGGAACCGTTAAAAAGAAAACGGCATTCCTTAACAGAAAAGCGTAATAACTACTTGAAATAATCACGAGAAAAACCATGATAATGGGTACTAGTAAGAAATAAACGATTAATGATTATGTCAATGGTTTCATCAATTGGGATGTTAGTGAAGAGAAAGGTGATATGAAAACTGGCCATGGCTAAGTGATCAGAATTAAAATTATTCAAATTAAGTAATAATTTAAGGTCAATATCGATATACATGAGTGTTAACACAGGATAGAATGAGTCTAAGAGGAAATTTAGTTTGAAGTACTTAAGGAAGTCCACAATAAATACCAATTCGAGAACTGGCAGGAAATAGTTTCTCGTAGCCGTAGGTCGTTTCGGAAATAGCTTCGGGTTTTTTTTTCATTATTACATCGTTTTTTAACATTTGTTCCAATTATGAGAACTTCCATAAGGAACTTGATATCCCCAAGAAAATTTCTAACCTCAGTGGTTATCTCACTCACTTTTTCAATAAGTGTGTTTAGTTTTGGATAAAGTTTTTGTTTCTAGTCAATTGGTTCTCACAATTCCTAAAAAAGTTCTCTATTTTTGTCTCCCTTTCACTGGTACTCACTCTCCTAAAATCCGTACCCAAATTCTTAGTCTCTGTTCCTCTGCCTTTCCTCGTGTCGACATTCGTTTCGTATTTCGTCTAACCGCAAGCGTCATTCTCATTTCTAACCTTTAAAGACATAATTTCTAAGAATCTGAGGTCAAACTGCTCGCCATTTACACACATTTACACAGCCTTACCGGCAAAAAAGTGTTAATCCATCACCATCTAATGTTCTGTTACATGTTTCCGAAACTGGTCACACTGCATCTCTTGATGATTTTAAAATTCTGTCCTCCTGCTCTTTAACCTCTGAACTTTTTATAAGAGAAAGTCTTTAAATTTCTAACCTTAAACCTTCTTTAAATGACAATCTTAGCTCAGTTCCTCTTTCTGTGTTTTAATTCTCCTTACATACTGTATAATGCTGGTAATCTATCTATCTGTTCATCGTAATACGTTATTTTATCTCCACTCTGATGATGTTGCGTGATACGACGAAACGTTAGTTGACTTAATAAAACTTATTTTTACTTAATCATGGTTTTTCCCCGAGTTTTGTGCTGGGCACTTACATTTGTTCCAAGATCTATTTTAGCTAGGATGGCTGGGTCTCATCCTGACGATTGTAATGGTATCTTTTAGGACTGCAAAGCAGGATTTTCATTTTCCCGACCAGCAGTTGGTAGAGACCCGGGACAAATGCGTCAAATCGGGAGTGTCCTGACCAAATCGGCACGGTTGGACAGTTTCTTATGGGAAAACTTCCTGTTCTGTGCTGGCATTCAAATTCGTTTTCAGATTACGCAATAACGTAACAAGGTCCGCACTGCTGGTTGAGGAAGCGCATAATCAAAGATTTACCGACAAACTAAACACAACAAACTCCAGTAGTCTGCATTACCACAGTGTCCATGATCTTTATGGACACAGTGGTGACGTAGATTAATTAAAGGGAAAAATTGCTGGGTTTGTCATATTTGTTCTGTGAACTGAATTGCAAAGAAGTGTGAAATTTATAAAAGTAAATCAACAAGTACGTAACTCAACATGTTTAAGAAGAAACTGTCGGAATCTTTTTAAGTTTGTTGGAAGGAATTTCGTACAAAAAATGCTTCACACAGGACAATAAAGAAGGAATATCCCCTTCTTATTTATTTGGAATGATATTGGTCGGGAGTATGAACCCCCTTGGGCCCTCTGTGACTCTCTTGTCAGTATGTCTAACTTGTGAACAAAAAAATGCCCTTGAACTGGCAAACTAAACAGACGTCAGGGTTCTGCAAACTGGAAAATTTACCATGGCAAACATATTTTAACCCGGAGCTAGTTTGATGAACTGAACGACCCATACCTTTAACAGCAAAGTGAGACATGAGAAAGCTATAGTTGTTATATTCCTTGATCTTTCCAAAAGATCTTTCCATAGGCGTAGCAATGACCGAGTTTGTCCTGGCCGTGCCTGGCCAAACTCACATGTCAATGACTCCATTGCATGTAAATGAAATGTACTTAAACACGGATTGCATGAGTGCAGGCCAAGTAGCTTAGTCATTTACTGTTAAAAATACAGCAACAATCTTATTGGTTAGTGTAGAATGCTTCAGTTTATTCATTTGCATTTCCTAGTATGAATAATAATAAACTACTTATGTGTAAACTATTTATTAACGAGTTTGAACTATTGATGGTTTGCAATCAATCGCTCGAGATTCAGAAGAGAATGATAAGGCGGCCATGTTGGTGCACCAACATGACCGCCATGACGTCGCGTGCAAACCGTCAATACAGGGCTTACGTGCGCAATTTACTTCTTTTACACAAAGTTCTTGTGCATCGAAAGTACGCTAAAAAATGTTCTAACAATATTCTAAAATACAACTTGGAGTTTTGAAAATGAAGTTCCACAAAAGGTTGACATGTACGTTTCAATCTTTTGCAAAAGTGACAAATCATCGTTAAAAATCATTTCGTTTAGGTATGGCAGGCTTTTAAAAGCTAATCTTAACCTCAGGATTTCTAAGGATTTAATCAAACGTTTGTCGATGTCTTCCTTGAAATAACAAAGCATTTTCATTAGCCTCTACCATGCTTAGAACCGCTTAGAACACCTTATCTTCGATTTAGCTTTCTGAATGCTGAAGGGTCGATTTTAAAATTATCGATAACATCTGCAAAATCCCCGAAGTTGAACCAGATGTAACAATAATGCCCAGTGAGATCAGTGATATTTGCTTCTGAGAGGATGTCAAATTGTCTACATTTACATGATTTACGATGGTAATCGTCTGAAATGGATTGGTGATTTGGATTCTTTAAAGGACGTTATTAGTAAGACGATTGACCTTAATGCTGAACACGAACTTAGTTCATGTGGGAGCGAGGAAAATCTCAGACTACTAGTGGACGTTCGTCAAGCTCGTTCTCTCAGAAAAACGAGTTCTGAGCCCTAGACGGGAATCGAACCCGCAACTTTCTGATCATCATCAGAAGCAACCTTCTGATCGTTATCAGAAGTATCGTTGAAATGCCGGTTTCTGTAATGCCGAAATCGTATAGCCATACAGAAGATAAAGATAAGTTGAGTTACTAGTCTGTAAATAATTATGCACAAGCGTCTGTGTTGACTGACTGCAAGTGTTCGCGTGGTAATTTGGCCGCCGAACTAGAAGGAACTAAGTTAGTCATTGTAATTCTGCAGAACAGAATTGATTTTATGGTAAATTTACAAGTAAGACGCCTCTCAAAGGATAATGATGAACTAAATTGCCTTCAACGTGAATTTTGCGATGTGAAAAAGAAAAGTAAAAAGCTCGAATGTGACCTTCGGCTTCGTTTGATAGTTAACGAAAAAAATACCGCAGTCGAAAAGCTCAAACAGATAATTCGCTCCCTAGAGAAAAAAGTTATAAAGATTAAAGAAACAAATGATTCCCTCAGGCTTGCGATGAAATTAATTGTGCAAGATGGTATTGTAAGCGATAATACAGGTAATCAGGGCCCGGTTGTTCAAAACGCGATTGGGTTAATCCTGGATTAGTAAAAATTCTTTGAATGAAATACTCCTAACTTTGGAAATGATGTTTTAAGTTTTCTGTTCAGATATCATACATGTATAGAAAAGTTTTCTCCTAGAAAGTTTGACCAACAAAAAAGCCGATAAACAATAGTCTTACCTCTGTGACCACTTTTTTTCTCAAAGTAATTTCAAAATTTATCTAGGGAGCATGGACCTCCACCTGGCAAGAGTTAGGACTTGTGGCGTTTTATTGTGCATCCTCAGCACACTACTAAATAATCATAACATCGCCTCCATCTTTATCAAATAATATGCATTTCGTGGAAAAAAATAGTTGCTCGCATCATAGCTGTTTCGTTTGGTTGACTCTTCTACAAAAAAAAAATCAAATTAACTCTTGAAAAAAGTAAACGTAACCCTGAATGAGTCAAATTATTATAGCTGAGTTGACATAAACTGTTCCTACGTTCAGTCGCCATTCAAGGTGCTTCGATGTCGAGAATTCGCTTCTCGCAGGTTTGTCTTTAGGCTATTTTCACGTAGGTGAAAGTTATTGTATGAATCGACATTTCTTTCTATAACTGAATGGAATTCTCATTAGTTGCAGCAGCCGAGAGCCCATGAGATAAAAGAAAAATTGCTTCAGCCGAAAAAATTACCAAATGGAAAAAAATTGCTGAGTTTTGCAGCAATGCTGGATAAAATTCTATGCAGCTATGTTTAGTGGTTTAATATGCAATAATGGAAAAAATTCTTTTGTTTATAAACATTACACAACTCACAGCTTAGGAATACAGACAAGTGTCCTATATTCATGCTTATCTTAAGTGGTTATCATTAATCTTTTGCCAATACTCCCAAGAGAATAAGCAAGTACTACTAGCCCTTTAATGCACAGAGTTTTTCTTTTGTTCTTTGTTCTCTCTTTGTTTTTCTTTTGTTCTCTGGAATGTTCTTTTGTTCCTGGTGTCCAAAATATTGGACACTGTGTATTAAAGGGCTAGTCTTTGAAGTTCTCACGTTTATAATACAAAATACTTTCGTTTGCATGGGTATGGAGTGAAGTTGCGAAGACTCTTGCTTGGTCATGCAAGTTCAGGGTTAACCTGAACCTACTGACATTCCACATATTTTTATCAACCTTTTCGGGGGAAAGGAATTGACATTCAAGAATCACATTAACGTAAAGGATCAGGTAGGTTTCTTCTTAACTACATTTGACTCATGCAGTTGATTATTAGTATATACTTATCTACACAATATTATCTGTCAAACCCATACTAGTTTCACAATAAGAAATCACAAGACATTTAACGACTGACATCAACTGGTTTTATGTAACTTACAACAGAATTTTCTGTGATTGAATCGTCTTATCCTTCTCAAACATGAATGCCTGACCAGTTCAGGTTGTCATATATAATCTTTTCGACGGTATGCTCTAAACGTATTTGGGTAAATTGTACATAACGGAAAGGTTTCATTTCGTACAGTTATAGAAATTGCATGGAAGCCATTCAATACAACCAGGGCTAAACTTCATTTAAAACGTTCTCTTTCACCTAGCAATTGTCAAGCATGCATCTAAGTTTGCGTATATTTAATTAACCCATTAGATGCATGTCTTTACTTCGATCATAACCGAATATCAGCTTAGCCTTAGGTTTGAGAAAGATGATTGCCAACTTAACGCTTCGATTTTATAAAGACATGCTGCAAACGCAGACCCAGTCATAATACTGTCTTTCTCTGACTCTTTTTGAGTCTCAGGCTATTCCTGTAATATTTTGACACATATGGATATCAGTCATAAATAGCGGTTAAAGTGAATTGGTGACCTCTGGGCTAAGACAGGTTGCATGAGAAAGTCAACGGCAAATGTCAACCAATGAATGTTTGGACTTTTCTCGTAGGAAATTATGTTTCCACATGACAGCATGTGGCCTTTATTAACAATTCGGAGACATGTTTGGTAGTTTTTCAGTTCAGCAGTTATATAGAGGGCACTGGCCTCTATATAACTGCTGGACTGCGGGTCTGTGACACTTTTGTATTGCCAAAAACGTCCACAATTGACCGACGAGTTCGACTAGCAATACTACATCAAAATATTCCAATTATCATCTAATAGGAAACTTGAAAAAGTAGTCCAAACTTAGTCGAATTCGCAGTTTCAACAAATGTTTTTAGGTTTTAAAACGTTAACTCACTAAACTCGCTTTTCTCTCTACTTTCGGTCCCATTTCCCTTTTCCAACTCATGATACATATCTTGCATCTGATTGGTTGAAGAGGGTTTATGAGGTACCAAGATGGCGGACTTTTGAGGACATTTTCAGAGGTTTATCCACAGTCCAGTTGTATGGAGGTCAGTAGTGACAGGTTTGATTCCCAACTGGAGGCTCTAGAGTTGTATTTTTCGCGTCTGGTCCCGGTTGGGGGCTTAAAGCATATTCTGACCCTTGAAAGGAAATTTTCGAGAGTCAGTCAGAATTAACTCAGACTTGAGTGCAAAAGTTCAAATAAGAAAATAAAGTAGTGTTCAACGAACTTTAATTTTTAGCATTTTTATAGTCTTTTCAGTCTTATACACATCGTTCAACCGACTGCCAACGTACGTAGCGCTCTACTTTTATAAGTATCCGGCATGTTTACTTCTGCATGATTTGAAGCAATTCAAAATTCGTAGTAAAATCCTTTAATTCTTTTTCACCCTACATAAGGTCAAAAAAGATCTTTATTTATTATGTTTTGTCCTAATATCCAATAAGTTGGCTTGCTATGTATCAGACGGCCAGTGAACGTTCGTTAAGCTTGTAGAATCTCAGAGCCTTCAACTAAGCTCACCACCTGAGTCTTGCTAGCTCAATGGTTAGAGCATCCTAGCGGTCATCAGAATATTTTATGTTATTTATTTTATATAAGTTTGCCTTGATTACAATAGATTACTACCCAGTCGAAATACAAGGCTAGGAAAACCGCAAAAGTTAGAACCAGTTACTGAGGGTCCATTACTACAATATAAACTTATTATTTCGATAATGCATTATGACAACGTTAGTCCAGGAAGAAGTTATTAGAAGAGGTCTAAAAACAGCATGTTGGGGGAATACATAGATTACAGACAGAGTTCCATTTGATACAGATTGATTTCCAAGAATGTGGGTCACCGGGGTTGTAAGCAGAGCGAACAGAGAGTAGTAATGTTCTTTTAGTTTAATTTCAAAGGTTCGTAGAGAGGATGAAAGACATATTTCGTTTCGTGTTCCATACTCTAATTGCCCTTATCAGGTATGATTTGCTGTATGTGGGTTTTTTTTATGGTCATTCTACAAAAGCGCTACCGTCGGTTTTATGATATTGCGGGTTCGATTTCGGTCTAGGGCTCAGAAATCGTTTTCCTGAGATAACGAGCTTGACGAACTTTCACTGGTCATCTGATGTATACCAAGTTTCCCACAAGAACAGCATCAGTGTTCAGTATACAGTAACTAAGGGCCAATAAGGGCCAATCCGAGACGTCACTAGGCTTCCATCAACAGGGGTGCGAGAGATGTAAATTCTCTCAGTCACTTTTGTGACGAAGACGCCAACGTACCTGGGACTTTGGAGATATTTATTCTCCCCAAATATTTCAACATTTATAGCCTTTAGATCAGCAACGGATCTACGATTCGTGGGAAAGGGAACAGTCTTCACGATGGCTACATATACTGGTCAATATTTAACAGCCATAACAGACATATCTTACCTTTACGAGAGTATGGGGGAATTTTTGAAATTTTAAAGCTCTGAAATCTTTAATTAAGCGTTTCCTAAGACATAACTGTACCGAGGCAAGACTCGCTCATTTTGTGAACGTTGGAGAAATTCTTCCACTAACTGGCTTTGGATGGCCATTTTTAGCAATCTAAAGTAAAAAGTATGAACGGTTCTAATAATAGTCGATTTGAAATAAAGCTACACCCGACTTGCTTTTGAACAATGACCCGGGTTAGTTTTTGTGACCACTCTAAAGGAAAGATCTCTTCTAAAAAGTAACAAGTTGATCAACCAAACGTCATATATATGTATAAGTTTCTAATGGAAGACAGTACGTGTCAGGGGGCATGGCAACATGGCCTCCCCTCAAATGCACTGGTGTATGGAACACTTATTTTAGGTTTTAAACACTCTTTATTCATGTATGGGGAGACATTCCGATAGTTAGATTTCAATGATCCCATCTCTCCGTGAGAAAAATGGCAAACTTTCCCAACGTACCATGAGTAGAATTCTTAACTTTCAGCGTATGACTGTATTGCAGTTAATCGAAAAATTGTCTTGATACAACAACGAGAAGTATTTTTTCATGTCGTTTGAGTTTTCTGGTGTTTTCAGAATTTCAAATCCTTCTCTGATTCTGAAAACGAGAAGTATATTGCTTTATTTCTAGAAAAGTACAGGATGGCATCCAACGCTGATATGAGTCAAGCAAGTTTAATTCTTGACCGCATTCAACAACACAAAGGAGTTCTGGGAGTCATTGTGGTCAACCCTGATTCAGTGTCGATCAGTAGCACGACGGACAACTCCGCCACTGTTCAATACATTGGAATGGCTAAAACGCTAACTACGATGTCTCGCAGTGTCGTACGTGATATTGACCCTCAAGATGATCTTATAGTCCTTCGGGTTCGTACTAAGAGAAATGAAATTATCATTGCACCAGAAAGGACGGATGATAATAAGGAATTTCAGGTCATTACTATCCAGAACTCTGGGTAAAAGAAAAATTTCACTTTTTCAATTCAACCCATAAACAGTCCATTACGACATATTAAATAGCTAAGACAGACGAAAATCTGTTGTTCTTCCTCGGATAAATTTCTGTGGTTAAATTCTGTTGTCAAGTTCTGTTGTCAAACGTAAAAACGTTGCTTGTAAAAATGAAACCGATGTGGAGTACGGGTTCATGGGTAAATAAACATAGGGAGTAATAAACAATCTCACTCAGGCCATAGCCTTCCTTCTGAAGTACACCAAACGTTATTCTCTCTCCATGCGTTTTAGGTGGGACAATTCCATTTTAATACTGACTTGTCAGAGGGTAAGAAGAAAAACTTAAAAAGGGACGACTGCAGTGTTTCCATTACTCGATCAGATGAGTACACTGAAAAAAAATTCGTTTCCCTTCGTATGCCAAAAGTAGAAGTAGCAGAAGTAACATTTTAATCGCCATTAAAACATAAATTCGGGTTATAGACAGTATCACGTGAGCTCCTCCATGTTAAAGTTGCACAAACACGGTTTTCAGCCAACCATGCGTTTTTGGTTGCACTTTTGAAACGTTCAACCATACGTCGATTGCAACATGGGGTTCGAAGTAGTAAATTATCTTATACGTACTCGTTTTGAAGATTGACTGAAGCTCCATTGACTGAAGTAGGCCATAAGGCGAGTACCCGGAAAATTTTCCGCCCTGGTCCCACGTGGCGGTTAGGTGTTGAACAAATTCAAATTTAAAAAAATTAAAAAAAGCACCAAAATAAACCTTAGGTACAAATAAGTCCAGTGCAGGGAGCCTTTTAGATACAAACCTTTACTGGTTAGCGCGGTTCCTCGTATACAAGAAATAGAGTCAATATACAGAACAATATTTTATCTCAACACATGACAACGCATTATTATCTATGCAGAACAATATTTTATCTGAACACAATGCATTACTACCTATGCTAAACCCAAAATTAGCTGTGTACATTACAGAATTAACTACGGAAAATACATGATTCACCTGTACACAAAACAAAATTAGCTGTCATATCGCAAAATTAGCTGTGCGCAAAGCAAAGTGAGCCGTTCGCAATACATAATTAAGAATACCAAGGGGCAGTTGTATAAAAAAGTGATTAACTTTAATCATGATTAGTGCTTAGTTTTAACCAATCAGGATCAATGTATAAGAATTTAACTACGTTTTAATCACCCGACGGCTGATTTAATCGTGATTAAGAGTTTTATACAACTGGGCCCAGATTTCGCCAGAAAGTTAACCGAACTGAAGATAATATTACTCGAGCACAAATTACTTGGAAACCTAGGAACCCATAATATGAGATAGCGGAATGTCGATTTTGCCACGAAAACGTTATATATTTAAACAGCGGAAGGCATCGCTTTGAGGACATGAAAATCTGCAAAAGGTAAGCTCATCCCACCAAACCAACGTGAACATGTCAAACCTTTTCCCACTGTTATCCTAACCGATTAAGATTTGCAAAAGATTATAGCAAAATCGACATTCTACCATCTTTTCGATTACAATGGACTTGGAACGGAATATTGTATTTCTAATGTTGTTATTGATTACTTTTAGCATTTTGGCATGTTATCATAAAACAAGGTTGCCAGTGGGCTTTAGACTTTGCGGCTGGTTGGTCATTGGAAGGTTGTGGGTTTAATCAAAATTTAGTCGTAATATCACCAGGAGTCCCTAATAATAGACCCTATTTTACGAGGCGCTTGCAACGGTGCCACCAGTATCTTCGTTTACAGTATATGTGGTAGTTGTATGGTCACGGATGATACTGCCAACAGATCCATCAAACAAGTATGATTTTAATCTGTTTCTGCATAATATCTGACTTAAAGAAACTCATGACAATTTGATTGATTTGTACGTGTTTTATGTCTTTATTACTTGAGCAGTTATTACTTTGTTCTATTAATAAAACGTGTGTATATTAACGAGTAATGACTAATTGTTTGCAAGGTCGTTGCTAGCCCTCCACAGCTGGGGGTGCCGAGGTAAAAATTCCGAATAGAGCCATTGAATCTCCAAACAGGGAGAAGCTTTAATTTTGGACAATGTTTTTTTCTAGGAGTGTCCGGGAGCATGTTCCCCGGGAAAATTTAAAAATTGGAGAGCAGAAAAGTCATTTCCTGCACTTTCTGGCCTTTTCAGGGCCTACGAGGCTAGTAAACTACCTTCAATTTAGGAACAGACCATTGGGAAAGTGATGGGGGGTGAGGGAAAAATCGTGCAAAGCAAACGAACTTAAATAAGTTCCTGCATGGGGAAACGGGAGAAAAAAATTGTTGCATGCAGAGCAGAAAACGATAGCATTTAAAGGCGTCCAAAAAGCACCCAAAGCGTTCAGGGCCAGTAAATTTTAATATTTTTGCAGGAGAGCATGACCATGGACCAGCTATAACGACAAACAATATTTTGTTTCTAGTGTAATCCCAGTACTCCCAATATTAAAAATATGATTAACTTTGAAAACTATTGACAATAGAAACATTTACATCTGCCTAAAATATCAGTGTTCTATACAGCCTTTCATGTCTTTTGACTGTTTGTATTTGGTAATAACTAATTATATTTAGAATTTTATGTGGTATTAAGCTAAAAGTAAAATCAGAAGTTATGCAATTCAACTTCATATAATTATAAAAGTATTTGAAGAAGTGTATTGATTTTGAGGAGTCCCAGCACACAACCTTGATGACGATAATTAATGATAATTCATGAGAAAGCACTTGTTGCAAGCAGGGTCCTTGCCCCATGGAAAATAATTCTTGCAGACCAGTTAGGGCAGAAAATATTTCAGCAAAACAGAGAGGAAAAAATATCCTGCATGCCAGAAAAGTTCCACTGCCCCATCACTTTTCTAATGGTCCACCCCTAAACTGGATCAAAATCAGATTTACTATCAAAAAAATTGGTGGCGTGCTGAACTTCTGAAGCCATCAGTATTTCATGTCTCATGCCAAAGGAAAAAAGCCTTTTTGTATCATGGACCTGTGCAGTTTTCATTTGTATGAGACATAATCATGACCATGGGTATCACAGCAATGATCATGAACATTTACTTCTTTCATATACATTCATTGCTATAATTTATAGCTAAAAATACATAGAGAGTTCAATGCTCTCAATTGCGTCCAGATTAAGTTGCATTACTGGTTCTATGAAAAGCTCGTTCTTCAAGCTTTATTATTATCCAGAAAAGTTCTGAGTTTTCCCAAAGGGAATCAAACCCGCGTCTCCCGATTGCCCAAATTTACATCCCAATTTACATCCCAATTTACATCGTCCCAAATTTACATCAGATCTGCTGTCTGAGCCCTCATGGTCTAGTGGTAAGAAAACCGTACCGGCAATAGGGAGACGCGGGTTCGATTCCCGTTGGGGAAACTTAGAACTTTTCTGAGTAATAACAAAGCTTGAAGAACGAGCCTTTCATCGTACTTATCCAAGCTTGCAAACATCTACATTCTCTACGCTCTGTAGATCGAGTTTACTGATATATTACTGGTTCTGATGGGCAAATATAGAAATTGGCATGATGTAAAAACAAAAACATGCAACTAGCCTTGAAACTATTTGTCTTGAGCAAAATTACAAGCTAGAACAACTTCTAAATGTTACGATATGAATGACAGGGTGTCAACTATGCCTTGGCTACGCCCTGGTTACTGTTCTAGGAGTACTATACTAAAAATCGCTAGCAGTAAATAGAACATGATTTGTAATAAACACTTTATACCACAATATGTCATCTTGGATATTCACTTCATCTTTTTCCTTAATGAAAACAAGGCTTTTAACTCTAGTTCTGAAAATTCTTGGATGGCGGTCGAACAATCCATACAGTGTAACAAACCACAGTTGAAGGAAACTTCTATTCCACTCGATAAAAACACAGCGAATCCTTCTTACATAAACGCTTAACATCAAACAGGCCACTGTTTCTTAAAGTCTTTTTGTTAGGAAGACACCAAAGCCAATATTCGGAAGCATAAACGTTTGCATTTACCATCGAGCGCCCATTTTGCAGTATTTTCCCCTCAGAAAGCAAGCCGCCATTGTAAATTTATATTGATGTAGGGTGAAGGAAATTTTCGAGTGTGAGAATGATATATTTTTGAGACCCAACCGGGACCAGTTGCGAAAAATGCAACTCTAGGGCCTCCGGCTGGCAATTGAACCCGCGACCCTGCGAATCTAGTGCACTGCTCTGCCAACTGAGCTACGAAGGCCGTTACCGAGAGCGCGGTCACGAATTCTGTATATATAGATTGATGGAAATGCCAGTGAAGGGTATATTCAAGGAATATTTGGCATTAACACTCGGTAACATGAAATGATATTGATGTTGGGTGAAGGAAATCTTCGAGTGTAAGAATGATATATTTTGAATATACCCTTTAATTACTGATAATTTTGAATTTAGCCTTGTTGTTGTGACGTCACAAT
The DNA here is from genome assembly GCA_036872915.1 of Nanipora kamurai. Taxonomy (NCBI): domain Eukaryota; kingdom Metazoa; phylum Cnidaria; class Anthozoa; order Scleralcyonacea; family Helioporidae; genus Nanipora; species Nanipora kamurai. The sequence continues at coordinate 425,527 of JBAHVQ010000062.1, forward strand.
TTGGCAATTCCCGATGACATAGCTCGCCACAGATAGTATCTGTGGCCGCAAAAAGGAGGTTAAAATGCCGTGGTCGTGGCACAAATGCGAAGCAAATTCCCCACCCCGATGGAAGAAAACTGGACTGTCCTTTATCTCCTGTTGAAAGATTTACAATATAAAAATCTGCATTTTATTTTCAGTACAGGATGACTGAATAATAAAATTTGGGTTTGCACCGTAAATGCCGTTTTTTTTCGGTTCAGTGAATTGATGATAATTGCTTTTTAGTACTAAGCAAATAGCGTAAAGAGCCTGGGTACGCGGTTGAGCAAAAGGTAGATTAATATCTAATGTCCCACCCCCCGGCAAACATTTGCTTACAAATGCTCCACTCCTGAGATGTGTATGGTGGCCCAGGCATGCCATCAATTATTTTACGTCTGTAAAAATTAATTTTTTTATTTTTTAAATTTTTTTTTCTTTTTTTCTTTTTTTCAGTTAAAATTTTAAAATCAAAACTAAAACAAAATAAATTGAAAAGAAATTCAAAATAATTTGAAAAGTTTAGCCGTGGCCCCTAGCGTGCCATCGGAACAGACGTGCCAGATACCGGAACTGAACACAGCAAGCACTCCCCGGATTGTGTATTAAGCATGTTGGTCAGCATGGCGGCTGGTTCGGAATGGAATGATGACAACCAACCGATGCTTGATTTGGACGATTATGTGCGGCGAAATTTTCAGAAATCGATTTTGTTAAGGAAAAATACCCGATTTATGCTTGGAGCTTTAGAACCCTGGGGAGAAGGATGAGCTATTTTGGTATTAAATGTATCAACTACGACGTGGATGTGTGCGCATTGGAAACGGCGGTGAGACAAGAAATGGAGAGGGTCCGGCAGACTGTTAGGCTACCGATCTTTGCACAAGAAAATAAGAGAACTTCACAAGTTGAACGTGCCAAGGAGTCTCGTGTACGCTATGATGAAGCATGTCGATTCAGAAGGCCTAGAAACTAGGGCGAATGTAGGAAAACCTAAAAGACCTAAAGAGACAATGTCTTCACTGCGCAGGTACAGAAAACTAAGTTGTTTCAATTCATGAACATACAGCAACATAGGTAACATACCAAGGGTTCGTTGTTCAAAGATCTGGGAATCGAAATGTTGTTCAAATAGCTCATCCTTCTTCCCAGGGTTCTAAAGCTCCAATACATCGGGTATTTTTCCTTAACAAAATCGAGTATTTCTGTTTTCTGAAAATTTCGCCGCACATAATCTTCCAAATCCAGCTTCGGTTGGTTGTCATCATTCCATTCCGCACCAGCCGCCATGACGACGAACGTGCTTAATACACAATCCGGGAAGTGCTTGCTGTGTTCAGTTCCGGTATCTGACACGTCTGGTCCGATGGCACGCCTGGGCCACGGCTAATTTTTCGAATTATTTTGAATTTCTTTTCAATTTATTTTGTTTTAGTTTTGATAAGGAAAAAAAAAGGAACAAAGAGAAAAAGGGAAAAAAAAGAAAAAAAAGAAAAAAAAAAGATTTTAACAGACGTAAAATAATTGATGGCATGCCTGGGCCACCATAGATGTGTCAAAGAATCAAATGCCCCATCGTGTCCGTGACGAACGGCACGCTTGGATTTGACTGAAACCTTAGAACTTATTCGAAAGCTTGATGGCCCACAACAACTGCACAGAAAAAATTTCGTCCCTATGAAACGGAAAAAAATCAAAGGTTCAGCCACTGGGTTCAGCACAAATAGGAGAATGGCTGCCATAGTAACAGATTGCAAATTAAAAGCCCTGCAGGGAATTTCAAACACTCAAAAGTGGGCAGCAAAAACGTGTTTACCGTAGCAAGAAGGAGCAAAGCAAAAAAGAAATGTTTCTATTGTGAGATTCCTAATACGATTTGAGGATGATCAGCCCTCCCGGAAAAGATAGGGATTAAGGGTTTTACATCATTTGTTACTGGGAAATTCAGATAAGGATATTAGAAAATATACGAATAGCCTTTGCTCGAAAGAAGAATTTTCTCCTTTTAGCTTAGGCAGACGGCGGTCTGACAGGCGTTTCCGTTTTTGTACCCCAGGGAAATTTACCGGCGTGAGAAGTATCGGTAGCTCACGTACGGGGGTATTGGTATCTCCGGTCTTGCGGAACGTTAAATTTCAATCCGAACGTTTGAGGGCGAGTTGTTTGATTTTTTCTTGAACCTTTGGACGAAAAATGACTGATATTCCTGTGAAAGTGGAGCCAGATGAGAATCATATGGAACATACTGATATAAAAATCGAGCCTGGTTTGTCAGCTATTGCGATGGTGCCAGATGTTTCTGACCTCGTGCAGTTTCATGATGTTCCGGAGATCTGTACTGTAGAAATGCAGCTTGTTCACTCGAATAATTTAGCACAAGCTGAGCCCGTCCGATCTAAGAATACCACAAAACATCTCAAGTGCGATATTTGTGAGACAGAGTTTGAGGCACTAGGCTATTTAAGGCGCCACAAACGAGTTCACTCAAACCAAAGACCTTGTGAAGACAGTTTAGAGCCTAACCGGCCAACAAGTAAACCTATAGAAAAACGCTTCAAGTGCGACACGTGCGATAAAGAATTCAAGCTGGCTAGCCATTTAAGACGGCATATTCGAGTTCACTCGGGTGAAAGGCCGTTTAAATGTGATGTTTGTGAAAAAGCGTTTAAAGATTCCTCTGGTTTAACTCGTCACAAAAGAATTCATTCCCGTGAAAGACCGTTTAAGTGTGATATTTGCGAGAAGAAATTTATTCAGAGCAAAGATCTCAGGAATCACCAAAGAATTCACACTGGTGAACGACCATATCAATGTAAAAATTGTAGCAAGTCATTTTCTTCGTCATCTTACTTGGCAGTACACGTGAGAACTCACACTGGTGAAAAACCATACACTTGTGAAATATGCCAAAAATCATTCACAGGATCAACAACTTTGTCACGTCACCGAAGAGTTCATACTGGTGAGAAACCATACAAATGTTGTATATGCAAGAAAGCATTCACTAGGCCAGCAACTTTACAACATCACCAAAACAGACATGAATATAATGAGGTTGACAGTGACTCTTATGTTGACTCTGACCCAGGTACTGATACGGACTCTGACTGTGGCTCCGACCGTGATAACCAACTTTTTCCACTGAGAATAAACCATGCAACTCTTGAAGTTGACCATCCGGAAAATCCAAAATATGATACAAGAAGCAAGAAAAAGAGAGTCAAACAGTGAGACTTTTATTTTATTTTACTATAAACCCATTGTTGAACTACACATGTGAAAACCTCACAGCCTGTCAACAAGATGCATTGACAACATTTTAACAACACTGTTATTTGACAAGCCGCTACAAACATGTTAGCACCAAGCTGTTAACAAATAGTCTGGTCACAAGATGGTAACAAGTACGCTAGTTAGAACAACTTGTACCATCGTTATTGCTAACAATTTGCTCCATTGATGCATTGCAACAACTTGTTACAGTTCTGTCAAAGCCATCAAGTCATTAACAAATTATCTCTGACATCAACAACAAGACTGTTAGTCTTAGAAAATCTTGCTACCAAAACTGTAAATACGGTTTAAGCAGCAAGATTCCCTAAGAATTTAGCAGTATCAAACTGCAGTCTCTGAAGACAAGTTAACAAGACAGTTAGGTTACTCTGTGACAACAACCTTGTAACAAGTCTGGCAACAACTTGTGAGCAAGTTGTCAACAACAACCTGGGACAAACCAGTGCACATGCATCATGGTGATGGCTTGTTGAAACAACCTGTGTCATCTAGTTAGCCGGTATGGAACAACTTGTGTCTTTAATATGCGTAAGCTAGTTGTTGTTTGACTGGGGTTGATATTGGCACTTTTACTGAGTCAATACTATTGCAAGTGAGCTAAAACAGATTTTTTGGCAATTTGATCTTTGAGAAATATTACAGTGAACTAGGGATGTAGCTACATGTAGACCAGTTTTAGTGCAGGTTAAAACCTTTGATAGGAAAGCAAGAAAAGGGTGTATAGACACTTCCCAAATTTGCTACATTGGCATTTAAGCAAATGCTGGAAGTGTCCATTGAGTAATGTCTGCTTGCTCTGAAATTTTCACTAGTTTTGACTGTGTACTGTAAGTCTCATTGCATTCATTTTATAAAAAAATATCTTATTTGTCACAGTTTACAGGGGTGTTAAGCTGTAAATATAGTAGACTAAGTATGCTACTTTAAGATATTAAGTTTTGTGATTTTCGTAGTTACCTTCAAACAGCAAATTTTGCAATCCTTTACAATTCACAGCATGCCATTGATGATTAACAGGAAGAATGAAGCTATTCTAATTTATTTCATGAGTTGATAAAATTGTTATCATATTTCTAGACAAATTTAACTTCAGTTGGAATATTTTTAGCTGAACTTCTTGCCAATCAGTTGGCCACTGCTGACTGGCATGGACTAGTGTGACTGTAATATTGGTGTTTACTTTTTATCACATTGCATATGTATCGTGGGTGGTAGTATGACTATTGACAGTTTGCACTTGGATACCAGTGTTTGATCCAAGCAGTTTTCATTAAGTGAAAAACAATTCTGAATTTCTCAGCTTCAATTTTTGGTAACATAAAAATCAATATCAGATAGGGTATGAAATACGGTAGTACTGTAAGTCAAAACAGAGTATTTTCATGACCACTATAAAACCCAAATAGCACTTTGCCTCACTAAATGACCCTTAATAACCCAAACAACTTTAGCCTCCCACAACCTTGCATCTGAAGCTGTAGACAGTATTAGTGGCATGGCCAGGAATTCTAATATGCGGGAAGAAAGCAAAGGAAATTTTTAGGTAATGTATTAACAGGATGTTGTCAAGATAGCAACTGCTATAGCAAAGGCTTCACCATGAAGATGATGGTTCTAGTTAGCTTGATTTGAAGCCAGTTTTATAATCTACTTGAAAACAGAGTACCATTTACATTACAAGCTTAAATATATAGCTACTCATTTTAGCATGCATCCAGACAGTTGACAATAATTATATTTCTTACCAATGGGTCTTTCGTTGTCAAGTAAAATTGTCTTACATTAGCCAGAGTAAATTAATGAAAGGGGCTAGGAGTGGTTTGGTAAATAATATGTTAAGGTTTACATAATAAGGTTTACATAAGGTTTCCATCGAATTATGTTATTGCCCTGATAACATAAAATATGTCTGTACTTTGTGGACGAGGCAAGTGAGGCTAATTTACTAGCTCATGAAACATTATTTTAACTCTTATGGCTCATTAACCACTTTTATTTTAATGTTTTACTTTGCCTAATACCAGATGATTTTACTTATTAAAGGGATGAGCCCTGGGTGTTAAATGGTAAAACTACAGCCATACAGAATAATGCTAATGTTAAGGTTTATGTCTTTGCCAAAACAATGCATTGGGCAAAGACTGAGAAATCTAAAAGTTTGAAAAAATTTAATAAAAATTCAAAAAACATATTAAAAAAAATTTTAAAATACTTATTTTAATATTAAAGTACGTTGTACTGGGCAGGAAGATGTTAATGAAGAAGCTTTGTATCTGTCAAAAATTTTGAATGTGCAAATAAACCTTGGGACGTGAAGTTGGAAGAACTGCCCCCTACTTTCCTTGACTACACTACTGTACAACAGTCTTGAGAAAATTTGATGTTAGCAAACTGTGATTGTCTATCCTTGAAATAAAAGTTGACCCAGCTGAAAGTGCTTGGATCTAATCCTGATATCTCTGGTACTCCAAATGTAGATTTCTAGGTTTTTGTTTTCAATTGCATGCATCTCTAGTTTTCATTCCAAAAGGTTGCATCTGTTACTACACTGTAAAGAGCTATTCCACCCAAATGTCTGTAATCACAGTTTTGTCACAGTTTATTAACCTCTTTATAGCCAGAGCTCACCTTTAGACAAGTTAAATTTTCTGGCATTAGCTTGAGTAAAATTTATTATCAGCTAGAGCAAAATCAGATTAGAGGGTACCTTTAGCTGAGAGAATTACAGTTGTTCATTCAGTTGATATGAGCTTTTTAAAATGAGTTTAACTAGTAGAGATCTTCAGCTAATCAACATCACATGTAATTAACCTGAATTAAATTCTTAAAGCACAGTTTGAGGGACTACGGATTGACGTGTCAAATCACTGGCAGAAGCCGCAAGAAGCTCTGGGGTAACAGCTACAATCAGTGACAAAAAGCCTTGGGACACATACAATTTTCAATGAATTCTCAGTATCGTCGCGATTGAGGAGCCAGGTGGAAAACGAAGTTTAGTTAAAAATATAATAACCCAGGAAACAAGTTTAAATAAAGCCATAATGGAACCATATCTTTATAAAAGATTTTATTGACTAACGTTTCGTTACTTAACCAGTAACATCATCAGAGTAATTATTAACAAGAGTTGAGAGGC
>JBAHVQ010000062.1:435775-474277 GCA_036872915.1 Nanipora kamurai
AATTATAGAAATTCATGGAATATTTTTCAAGTGATAGCCCGTCAAAGTTGGATTCACTTTTTTTGATACACACTGTAGTAACATCAGTCTGAGACGGCAGTTTCAGGGATTTTGAAATTGCAAATATAAATGCAAAATAATACTACGACCTGAGCCTGATGTTATTAGTGAATAGGTTTTATTCCGACACAGATCTGATGCGCAGTCAAAACTGGGAACTGGCTTATTGTATTATATTGTATTGTATTTTTCTACACCCCACTTGGAAGTATTGCGAGGTTAGTTGACATAATTCTCCTATTTTAATAAGTTGAAAAGAATATCTTGCGTCCCCCATGCAGCTTCACTATCTTTACAATGTACTTTATGTTAATCGACACCTTGCTAAATCAAATCTGTGCTTTTTTCCCCTATATTTTTATTTCAGAGATGAAACTGCTGAAGTTGTATTAGCTCACATTTTTGAACAAATCGGTCGTTTAAAGATGAAGAATTCGTGTGATGTGCCTGGTCATCCTCTGAACCTTGTGATGCATGAAATTCGAGATATATTGAAAAGGGTGGACCGTTTAGAAAGTTCTTTTGAAGTAATAAATGTAAATGGCGAGAACACACCTGATAATCTAAATTGCGGTGACTCAGTGACAGCAAGCCGAGAAATTCCGCCATTTGACAGTCAACACTTTATGCGAAACACAACCATACAAGACCAGAAGATTTTGTCGGCTTTTAATAACCACAATTCATTTATCTTGTGTGATTCTGCTGTATCCATACCAGTTCAGATAACACAGATATCACATGTTATCACAAACGAGTTAATCATAGGAAGATTGTTTGACAAGAGGAAAGGCTTTGGTGTATTGGAAGCAGATACGGAACTCCAGGTAGTCTTAGAAAGTCTCAAGGAATTGTTTTGTGGTAGTATTAGTAGTAAACACGTGTCACAAAACTCTGTGGACAAGACCGTCAATGAAACTGATTCCAGAATACCAACATGGACCAACAGTTCCCAAGTAGCACATCTTGCTAAACGCAAATGTCATTTGAATAGTAAAATGAACGCGGGGAAGTGTTCTGCTCCAACAGAAAATCAGGACCTTTGTAATTGTCAGCAGCTTTACCGTAAATACCTTGGTAAGCATGCCCAATCAAACTTTCAGCAACTGAAATTGTCCGAACTAGTTCGACCGGAAACATTACAAACATTTATAAGTTCTTCAACTGTTGTTATGGTATCTGGTCAATTGAACCATGATGTGTTAAAGAAGTTTGGCATAGAAATAGACCGGCATGGATGGCTGATTAAGGTAAATCTGAATGCTATCGCCATGGCTCGCTATCATATATCGGATATCCGGCTGCTTTGGTCCAGCTGCGTGAAGATGGAGCAACGAGGCACAGTAACGAACAAGGTCAGTGTTACATAGGCAAAAAGATTGACGTTCGAGAATAATTTTACCCATTACTTAAAAAATGTTAATTAGAGCTGGATTTTTCTGGTGGGAATTTATAGATCAAACCTGTGTAACTGCAGCTACTAAGTCTATGTTGGAATACATATAAATTATGACCCGTAAATATTTGTCCCTCAAGAAAATCAACCTGACAACCTTAAAACTAAGAACTTAACAACATTAACCTGACCAACTAAAGTTTTGTAGGGACATGCTTGAACTGTAAGAGATGGACGCCCCACTACTTTCCCGAGTGTAGTGGGAGCTGAGGTACGACCCCGGGTACGAGGTTGAGCCCCAGACAAATCCAACGCCTATCCTTTTGATTACCAGGTTGGGAAACTACCGGAACTTAAGCCCTTCGTCGGAATGAAACCTAATTTAGTTCGCTAAATGCCCTTACACCCCCTTATCATCTTCCGAACACACTTCAGTGAGTTCGTCGGCAATACCCTATGTATTGTAAGAAATAAGGTGAGATGCAATTCTTATTTTTATATGTGAGGACTTAAGGTTGGGTCTCTAGCTCGCAACCAACTTCAAAATGCGGATCGCCATATCCAAGGCGATATATGATTGTTCGACTGATGGACATACATATGCTACCTATAACATTAATTCTGAGTCGAGTTTTGTGCATAAATTTCGTAAAGTTGGTTACAAAGAAGTTATTATTGTTTAGCCTTTGTCGAACAAGAACGCAAGCTTTCCAAGTTTAATATTTGACAACTTGCGATGCCAACAGTCCAACGGTGTCACAAATCAGCGCAAGTTCTGTGCGTTCGCTCTTTCCCGTGTTATTACGGCGAGGTTCTGGATGTAAAATGCTCGTCATTTCCTTGCCTTGTTTTTGTTTGAGTTTTTCGCTCCATACTCTTTTTGAGAATGGCCCTTAAAGACGTCAGATTTGACGTGAATTTTTATCAAGGTCAAATCGCCGTAAGCCGGCGAAAGTCGTCGCAACGAGGCACAAGCGAAAACTTGCCGTGATTTGCGTTCTTGTTTTATTAGCTATTTGAGAGGTTATTGTCAGGTACAGTGTATATCCATCAATCAAACCGATACAATAGTAACCTTTGCACTCCATCGGAGTCTCAATAACTTGATGATTAGAACGTCCCACCATTGTCAGAAGGTAATTGGTTAGATCCCTATCCGAGAATCAGAAATATTTTCTAAGAATTTGAGCTTGTCGAATGTCCGCGTATATCGTTTGACAACTATAGTCCAAGTGGACTATTACTTAACAAGCAATCGTATAAAACTATTACAAAAAACATTTCTGTTTCAACCTTCACTTCTTGTTTGAGAAAACCTAGCCAACTGTGCATTGTGTTTCACTCTGACCTATTTACTCCAATCCTCAGACCCAGTTCAGACGTCCAGATTATCGTATGCCGAACCTAATTCATATGAAGTTCAACTAAGCTCAATGTTGGCTTCAAACGTAATGGTTTTCAGTCGCTTGCGAATGAACATGTTGATTTCTTGAATATTGCGAGGGTAAAACAAAAAAGTGTGAGACTGGGGAACAGGAATGTGATTATATTTAGAAAGCTTGAACCTGCTAGGACGTGGAGGAAGACGGAGGAGTCGTTCTTACCTAGCATTATCGATTAGTCGTTGGTAATAAGAAAACAATACATCAACAACAACATGCTTCCAAAATACCCGTCCACTTTCACGTTATTCTCTTTTTAATGGAAGTAAACAGTGCCAAATCGTGGAGAACACATAGTCAGAATTTAATCGTTAAAACCTTGCGTTCAACTTAGCAATGGACTACAAAAACATATGATTTAATCTTTTCTGTTTGCGTTTAGTTACATTGTAGACCGATCACAACTCTTACTGCTGTAAATTAAAGTTGAACAGTGGACGAGTATTCTGGAATCGCCCAAACGATACAGTTATATCTAGTTATTGATTCGAAAGACAAACATTTAACTTCACTACGTCCGCCCACGTTGAATCCTCAAAGCGTAATGACCGCCGCAGTTTTCTTCTGACTTGATACTACGTATCATATTTCACGGTCAAATCGGTTTTTTTGTTGTTGTTTGTATTAGGTTCGGCGCAAGGTAAGCTCGACGTTTAAATCAGATGTCGAACTTAATCAATTAAGTTCGACTTGGCTCAACAGAGGAAATCGAGCTTAATATGAACAAGACGCCGATAGGCGTTCACTCGGGCTACCAATTGCGGGCTAGACCTGAGCGCTTGTTCGAGGTATGACGTAACTAAGCAGCTTACACAGAAGATTACATTTGATTTGGCAGGAGCAAAAATTATTCGTATCCTGTCAACTTCGCTGCGTTTCTCATTTTCGTGTTTTCACAGCTTAAGACACTTCTAATTGTTAATTATTAAAAACATTCAGTGGACCTCACTATACGCAATAATGCCAATTTTTTAACTATTCACATATTCTGAAGCTCTCCCGAGCTTCTTCGTTTCAGTCCTTTCTCATGAAACATTAGTGTGATTGTATGACCGTAAATGTTACCTTCTGTTTAGGTCGGATGCGGAATCGTCAGTTGTGTACATTAGGAATTTGCCGTATGACTGAGCAGAAGAGCTTTATCGAATTGAAAGCCGAACGCTCAAATCAGTTTAGTACTCTTTTAAAAATTATATGATCATCGTCTGTCTAAATTCACACGCCAGATACTCCGTTCCTTTAAACGAAGGATGAGCGGCATAATTTTCATCGATTTATGAGCTATTACGCAGTTCTGAATAGAACAAGCTTCAATAACAAACATGCGGAATTTAAGAGGTAAACACGAAGGTTACGTTGCCGTGTTGTTTATTACTCCACTTCGGCTCTCCCGTTTCCTTCTGCGATCAATCTTCATCAACTTTTTGTTCAGGAAAAGTTTTGAAAACTCTTCTCCAGTCTATTGATTTGATCAAGGTGAGGAATAAGTCGGGGGTCAGCCCAGCGAAGGTTTACCTCAACAAGAATTTCATTGGTTCAAAGACTTCGTGTCGCCCACGCGTGATTTTTGTAAACTCGCGGCACGACGAAAAAAATTTCGAGCCCATTTTATAACTCGGTCTACCTTCAGTAGCCCGAGTAATTAAAACCGCTGAGCTAACCACGTCCTTAATTTTTTCATTCCTTCTCTCTTTCCATCACTTTCTTAACGACTTGTTTGCTTGTTTTTTGTGGGTTTATTCTCCATCGACAGCGTTTGAAGAATAATTTCGACTTACAGATGTAGTCTTTAAAAGTACATGAACAAGAAATATTTAAAAAATGTAATTTCTAAAAATATTACTTGAATTCTTAGATTAACTTTATATTCATTCCGTGCTACCCATCATAGCACAACAAAATGTATTGATTTCATAATATTATGTTCTAATCGTGATGTCCGGGGAAGGCAGTGCGACAATAACATATGTTAGGCTATAAATTAATTATATGTGCCTTCTCTGAAGTTGGATGTTTTCCTGTTGAACTGTTATTGTTCAGAAAACCCAGAGATTGTCGCAAATTATTTTTACTGCTATTTCTCCCTCGAAAATTTACAATAGGAGGATGAGTTGGCTGAAACACCTGAACTTGCCATTTACCCACTAAGTCTATTCCCTCCGTCGTACATTCATGATATAAGTTTCTGGGTAGCAGATGATATTTCCCAAGAACTGTTCATGTCAGCTGCGATTGGATTGACAGAGAATTGTGTTGAAGAAATTAAACTTACAGAAGTCTACCACGATGAAGAAAAACATCGGTTAAGTTTTAACTACCGTATGATTTACAGTCGTCCAGACGGTCCACTCAGTCATTTGGAAGCCGTTGAGTTCCAAAATAGGTTAAGAAGAGCATTGCTTGTTCTTGGATTTGGTCTCAAATGATCAGCAAATAGGCGGCATATTTTATCTATGATGTATTGTTACACCTATGATGTGAAATTTCCTTGAGTGTATTGAAATTAATTTTATTAAAAACGTTACTTAAAGCACAATCTGAACTTGATATATACAGTCTGAACGTTTTTCTGTGAATATAAAGAATTTGTAGGAATGGAACCAAGTTGGTCCCCCTGTCCTTGACTCCACAGCGGCACCAAAATACCTCGTCAATTACCAAATTATATCAAAACAGTCAAACGCACGTAAAATATTTACCAGGACATAATATGTGTACATGCAATCGTTGGTCATTCCTGTTGGATCACCTGAATACAACAAGAAGAGTGCCTGTAAAACATACATTTGTTGCGTTAACCCTTTAACTGGTACGACTTACAAATATGAACGGTTGGCTGTTGAAAGTATCTGCAGGTTAAAGGTTAATATAACTTCTTGTCTAAGATTTTTTGTAAGTAAGCGTAAGACTGAAAATGTTCCGAAGTACTGTGGCAATTTTACTAGCACACATAAGAGCGACCGGCTATTGTTGGGCTTCTGAGTACAGTAGGCAGGCTCAAATGTCGCAAGTTGTTACGGGATTGTTATCAACAACGTGGTAACAACACTGATATCGTGGATGAACGTTCTTGATGACCTAAAAATTTGTTCTTAATTGCTTCAACGACGTTCAACACTGATAAAAATTGTTTGTCGTCGTTGAAACATGAAAAGACAACAATGATTGACCAAGCATGTTCATCTATCATTGATATGATTGTTCGAGCTGGTTAACAAGTTGTTATACCATAAATGGAGGAATGATTGGTAATGGATTGCAGTACAAATTTGTGCACGCATGCCAACAACAACCATGAACAACGTTTTTGTGCTTGTAATCCATATTCTTTTGTTCGGTTCAACAACATGACAGCCAAGACGTCACGAGCAAACCACCTATAAAATGATCATGGATTTAGGGTTGCCCACTTGACCGTAAATTGTGCAGCGGCCACCTTTCCTGGACTGATTTTTTACCATAACCTTTGAGCATGCGCAATACTTACTATTCTAACATTTTAATTTACTTTTGGTGTAGAAAACTATAAGAGCAATACCGCTGACACAAGGTGCACCATTGCACTTAATAGTGCGTGAAATCCTAAATGGTCTAAACGATATGAATATTTCGAATTTACAGAATTTGATTAAAAATAACAATGAAGGTATATCTGATGGTAATAATATGGTTTCGAGTGCAATTTGGAAAAAACATGCACGAGCGAGTTTTTCAAAGACTGTCAAAATAGGACAAGTGCTGTTTGAGGTCTTTGGAAAACTCTCGAGTGTATGTTTTCCAAATTACACAAGAAACCGTGCTATTAACAATTAATAATGTACATGAAAAAATTAAGCAAGAAGTGACGCGAGTAACGAAAACCGCTCGCCAAAGAAAATCTACTGAAAAGCCGCAGCAATTTTTTTTCAAACGAAAATCTACTTGAAACGAGAGCCATTTTTGCCGTAATTCTATTAATTTTTCTGCAGGCGTGAGGTATGTTTTGATTGGCTCATTTTAATTTTTATAGTTTGTGGTTGTGTGTCTGGCTCGGGAATTTTGCACTGTATTTCCTTTTTTCTGCACTGTATTTCGTTTTTTCTGCACTGTATTTCCTTAAAACTGCACTGGTCTTAGCCAATCAGAATCAAGAAATATTTTCATGTATATTAGTAATTAGTGATTACCTAACACTCATACCCAACCTGAATCTTTCTTTACTGCCTACTGTAAGCCTAATCCTAAAGTCGCTGGCCTGCATCAAATCTCGTGCTTATCTATGCTGTTTAGTAATTACTGCAACATTGGGTGCAATGTTGCAACGTGTGTCCTGGGCTTCAGGAAACTGCCGAAACGTAGTAAATTACTGACATATCCAGCGAAAAACATTCGTTGGAGTGTAACGGAATCTCCTAACCGTCTTAGTTTTCTATTCCTCATTCAAAAGTACCTACGGATCACTGTGCTCTCATAGTCCTGTCGTTACACTTTGTTTATATTCGTTTGTACACACGTGGTGTTGGTGTACTTTCTAAATCCACCTTTTAGAACTTATTCAAATTACAGAAATTACATCGATGATTTATCCCTGTGGAGTCTGATAGTAGTTTGGTTGCCAGTTATTTTGTGGTAGCTGTCCATTTCCATAATTATTCCCGATTTGTTGGTTTGCCGTGTAGTAGGTTACTTGTGGCGATGAAAGCGACGCGTAGTTGTTAGTCCCTGTCATCTGTTGGTTATTGCCGTTGTACGATTGCTGATAACTGCCGTAGGAGGATTGTTGTCCGTTGTCGTAACTTTCCCCGTAGGATGCCAACTCAAGAGGCGCTGTGTTTGCTGTTTAGTGCAGAAGTGAACAAGTAGGTGTCAGCGATAATCATGAAAAATGCCTGGTATTTTTAACTGCTTGCTGATAAAATGTTTTTTAAAGTTCTTAGGAAAATGCAGTTTGGAATATTTCTAGAATATCCCAAGGAATATAAGTAAAACAAGTTAGCCGCTGATGTAACATCAATAAAAGAATAAGAATCCATCCTGTGGAAAGTGATTTTAATCTTAAAATTTTTTTTAGTGTGAAGACAATAACGTTCCATCCTTTTAGGACAATTGTGGAATAGGGATACACCGGATAAACTTTTATAGTCGTTGCACCCGTTGAAATGGGGATCGAATGTTCTGTACATCGTTTTTGGGAATTTTGGTTTTTTGGAACAGTGGAAAGAATTAATATTGGAGAATAAATCTTATTTCGAGATTAGAGTATTATGCTGCATTTCGTTGTACTTTGTACTACATTATACTAAATTTCGTTGCTATGATTGCAATCTTTCGAAAATACCTCCATTTCAGCCATTTATGAATCGAATGGTATTGCCAGTGGGAAAGTTGCGTCATTTTTGGTATCAATCTTCCACTTCAAACCTAGTTGTCTTATAGCATACGCTGATATACATTAAAACCAAAACAAAATTAAAATCATTAATAAAATTTTTCTGCTTCATGATGGGTAAGAACACATTGCGGCTGAATTCAGCGATTGAAAATTTGGAACTCAAAATGTAGTTTTTGCAATCACCTTTTATAAGTCTCTTGGCCAAACACGGGTGCAAGTCGATAAAAAACAGCTAATTGTGTCTTTCTGTTATAAGCTAAGAACTCGGGGACACAATTGCTAAATTCACAAACCCTTCAATTAAATAGAATCAAATTGCAATTTCCGAAAACTTGCGGTAACTTGTATGGAAGCCATGACCCAACAGGAATGTAAGTAACAGTGGCTAAAGAAAACAGTTTACACTTTCATTCAGATTTTAACATTCTTCAACTTGCAATTCATGCAATGAAAGCTGAAGTAAGTTAGTGACCAGACAACAAGCTAGTTGCAATTTGCCTACAATTTGGATCCCTCTTTGGTATGACCAAGCCTTGACCTTTACCCGAGGATGGCTTTTCTTTACGAGGTGTTGGGGGTCGAGGCGAGGGTTATCCAGTATAAATAAAGGAACTTTACTAAACTTTACTTTACTTTACTTCGTTTTATTGCGTTTCCTCAATTGACCACAACAGAAACTCCGAAAAGTCTCGGCTCTGGGTACCCTGCACGAGTTGTGATTGGCTGAAAGTTTACAACAACCAATCAAAAATGTTCAAAAGGATTGATAAAATCTGTCGTGTGAAAACGTCGTTCAGAAGTTCTCCAGATGTTGAGAAAAAGGGCCGATTTCCTCTGGATACAAAAAGTCGCCATACGTCGCCTGCATGACCTACACTCAGTAGAAATTGGCGCATCACCAGCTCGTGTGTAAATACCGTACAGACGCAATTAATAATTATTTACGCAATTATTTAAATATAGGCTTAAGCCTTTATGCAAGAGCAATTATATGATGTTAGAATCACCTTGGGTTGTGGATTCTTCAGCTGGAGTAGGGGTTGAGACTCTGTTGTCGTTATTTAAGAGAACTGTAAAACAAAGTTTAGTTAAAAGATTCAGCTTCGAAGAAAAACGAAACTCTGGGATCTGACATTTGCCCGATTTTAGTTATTGTTATCCTCGAGTGTTTTGTTTAATCTATGCTATTATACGAGTATAATTCTGGGCTTCAATATTCATACATAACTTTGCTCCCTTTTGTCATCGTCACATCCCTCAATGTTTCTTTTAAAGCTCTTTACCTCCTCATTTGTATTTCAGCCTGTCGTAATTCTAAGGGACATGGGTGGCGCGTCTCCCTATATGACATCTGATCCTTATGTATCCCCCACTTGAATAGAGTTGAAGAGAAATAATTTAACTTCTAGAGTTTGAAAAGGTGTTAACTACTACTAGTTCATGATCACCTCGGTTTTCTTTGATTTACCGCGGTTCTTAAAATCACTTAGTTACCTCGGTTGAGGTAATCATCATGAACTAAGTTATAACCCTGAATACCTCCGTTCTCGGTATCTATCTTTTACTTCCTGAGGGTTTTTCTTTGTGCTAGTGAGAAGGAGCATGTATTCAGATGTCGTAATGTTGATCTAAATTCTAAAGGACCCAAAGCATGTTCGTGTTTTTCCAATCAAGAACTCTACAGATTGAAACGTTATTAATATAAAATATCTAAATTTGACGTGTGTTTTGAAGGTTTTGGAGGCCAGTAACATAGCAACAAGGAAACCATTTTATGGCAAGAAACCTGATGCCCTGAAAATGTTTGTCTTTTCCTGGTGTCCCAAATATTTCATATCGGTTACGTCTCTGATCTCAGCAGTTTTATTAGATAGAACAAATTAAAAGTGAAATTTTTAAATCAAACATACCCGTAGCTTCGCTATCTGGAATGCATGTTGGACGGTTCAGTGCATAAGTATCGTCACATTTTGGCATGATACACTTAACCCGTTGAATTTTACAAGTTTGTTTTGGTGGGCACGCAAAGTTCTGGGGAAGAAAGTAAAATAAAGTTTGACATCTTGTAACCGTACATAATTAACCTAAATATGTCCAACGAAAGTTTTGCCCTGTCTCTTAAAGAAATCACATGAAATTTAAGTTGTTTTCAATTAAAATAAGGATGTAGGTTTCGTGGAAGAATTTCGGCCTCGTTAGCCAGGCTGAAATTTCACTAAGCTCAGCCCCACCCAAAGACAAAAAAGCTATTATTTAATGGATTGATTTTTAACCTTGTACCGCCCGGTAATTTTTTAGGTCTCTTTGATCAATTCTCTTAGAGTGCGATTTGGCGTGAGATCTTCATTGAAGACAGAAAGAGGGGGTTTTGCTTACCCATGTTGCGACTAATAAATTTAAATTTGCGTTTAGTCACTTGATTAATCTATTTGTCATGTTTATAATCCCGAAAAACAAACACATACGACTCGATCGGCCGCCTATGGATTAATTGACTACCAAATGAGTACAAGTGTTGGGTTTTAACTTGGCTAATCCGATTGACGACTGTTCTTTTATTCACTCCTTAAGTCACAATGCTGTGTCCAACCTCACGTGAGTTCACTTTGATATATTATTAATCTCGTTTACGTATCAAGCAAATCTCAGGAACGAAGACCTGGAAGACAAAATCTATATAATTTTTAAGAGCTCTTTTAAATGAAAAAAGTTAACATTCATTTTCCCTTTCTAAAGGCTTGTACACACTAGACTCGTAACCGTACGCCGTAACGCTCGAAAATTAGCTCCATATTATTTTAATGATGTCGTTCATATTTGACGCGTCGCGCGAACGCTGCAACGTGGACGCGTTCAGTTTGAACGATGTCCGATTAAAATAATATGAAGCCTGAGTTAGCCATCGCTCATAAAAAGAGAAAGTTGGCTGTCTTACTGTTTTGGTATAAATTTGGTCAATTTGAAATAAAACGGTAAATTTAAACTAATATTAGTTATAATATGGGTAATTAATAAGTGAAGTTTATCATTTTTATAATTTCCATTTTCCCAAAAATGAAAATTTCCTGCCTGCGTGTAGCATACTAGCTTACTACCATGTGACCTCCTTGTGAGGTATGGGATCTTGTCAGTACAGATGCATGCGCAGATGCATGTGTCTTGATACTACTCTCAATAAAACGTAAAGAACCATTACACTGCGTGCTCCAATCTTTGGAGAATGACATCTAACATAAAAATAAAAAGTTTTGTTCTTCACACATATCTTGGGCTAAAACTGAAAAACACTGGAATTCTAACAACTTACCGAACAA
The DNA here is from genome assembly GCA_036872915.1 of Nanipora kamurai. Taxonomy (NCBI): domain Eukaryota; kingdom Metazoa; phylum Cnidaria; class Anthozoa; order Scleralcyonacea; family Helioporidae; genus Nanipora; species Nanipora kamurai. Next base: position 447,359 of record JBAHVQ010000062.1, read on the forward strand.
GGATTTGGGTCTCGCACTATAAACGAAGAAAATTCAAAATTATTCTTATCAAGCAATGAAGAAACGAATGTGAGCTATTTCAGCCTACTTACCGGCTCTGGTGCAAACCATGCCTCCGCAACGATTTTTACAACACTTTCTGTCCGCATCACAGTGGCTGTCTTCAATGCACTCGCTTTCCAAACAGGTAACATCCCTGTTTCCCTTTTTGACTATTATTGCTTTACCAAAATAATTTAAACGACGATCGCGCTTTTGATAATTGCGATTTGGATCAGGACACACCCCTGTTCTAGATAGGAATCCTATCCAAAGATGATAAGATAAGATTTTGCAATTAAAAAAATCCTTATAGGGTCCTGCAAGCCATTCTAAGAAGATCTAGGCGACAGCAACTCAATGATTTAGAGAAACAACGTAAATCTTCACTTTGGGTCAATGCTCAGACTCTTTGCTCTACAATTCGACCCTAATCCACTCACCTAATCATGACGTCATAGGATCGGAATCTACACCTCACCGCCCCAGTGCTGCAATAAATAGTACTCCCACTGCTTCCAGAATTTCGATTACTACCTCTGGAAAAGTTCCTCAGAAAAGATCTGATTGGTTTTTTCCCAATATTTTGTTTTTTACCGATGGAGCACTTATTCCTCTTGGCGCTCCCCGGCAGATAATTTTCGAATTTTGTTTGACATCTATTTTAAAATGAGGTCTTGTGTAAAACGTTTGCTACGAAAATGACTTTTCATTCACATTAAGACAAGACCCATTTTCATATGTAGAAGGCCAAAACGGTCAGGAACTATCGTAAATTTAAGTAACGAAAACTGATGTTTCGAGCGAAGACTCTTGAAAGGGTAATGTTTCAGGAAGAGTTTCTCTCGAAACGCTAGTTCTCTTAACTTAATTAAATTTTTGACAGCTGACCTTTTAGGCTCTTACACGAGTCGTTCTACCCTGCCAACTCAGCACTCTACTTTTATAGCATCTTCCAACGAAAGGTTTCACACAAGGTCTAAGGAGCGTTTCACGGTTTATTTGTTGTTTGCTTCACAACCAGATATACTCACCTCTCTTGAGTCTGTTGACGTTGGCTAAAACAAAGCAAATGGAATTAAGACAAAACAGACAATTATGACTTCCACGGAAAACGTATTAAAAATAACGGAAAGTATAGCTCACCGCTAAAAGACGTGGCAGCCAAGACGTCAAGTAACAAGAAAATTAATAGAGTTTTCGGCATAGCAGAACTGGTGAGTTTGGTGAACTAGAAATAAATGAAGAGCAATAAAAGCCAGGAACTAATGACAAGGCTGTTTTAATGGTGTTCGCACCTATTTAATTTCACGGACATTTACGCTTTGCTAAGAAAGGTTAATAAAATAAATACTCAAAGCACTTCAAAAATTTAAGATCCGAGATATCGACCTTATTTATGCGAAAATGTAATAAAATACACTAAAATCGTCTGCAACAAATCTACGGTGAGAAAGAGTAGTTGATGGATATTCAGCCTTATTGGATCATGCTGTATAGTTAACATAACCAATGACACCTTGACTCTCATATCGCCACAAAAAGGGGTCCTGTTTACTCAGCTATCAAAATTTTTACCATAGTCCTATTGATAAGTCAAACGTCAAACATTCTTTTCTTTTGCACCTAATATGGACTACAACAATACATGCAGGAACAAATAAAAAAACCTTGATCAAAATTTTACTTGAGGAACATTGAGAGACAAACCATAGCCGTAAATTTTCAACTTGATTTTTTCAGACCACTTTCTTTTCTTTCTTACTTTTACCTTGAATGGCTGAACTGATTTCATATTGTCGCTACCAAACACATTAAACCTCAGTCCAAAAAGATCATCTATGCATGGCATTCATACTTTCATCTAGTATTAAATGAATAAAACTGGCAAAGCAATATATATTTCAAATATATATATATATATATATATATGTATATATATTTCAAAGCAAATTGGCAGTTTTCAAATATGTTTCGGCTGGTAAAGGAAACTCCATAAGGTACAATCTCTGCCTAGAAGAAAAATTTTTTATAATATATATATATATATATATATATATACATTTCGGTTTTTTACTCAGCGTAAATTAGAAAGATGAAACATTTTTTCTAGACGTCCTCATTCGCAATATTACCGATCACCATAATTTTCAAGCCCCAAACGTAACTTACCAAGCCGTATCAAGACATAAGGAATCGATAATATTTGGTTGCAATTCAAAGATAAAGACCTGATGACAAACAGCTCAAAAATGGACGAATGTTAATGTTTGGTAACACTGGCTTGTGCCAAACGCCTCATCGCGCGTTCTCATTTGTTTACTTACGCACCCCATTTTACTTCAATTCATTACAAATTTCTAACGATTGAATAATTTGCCTCGAATTTTCAGACCTTTGCTGCAAATTGTTAAAATTTCTGTTTTATTCCTGAGATCTCTGCAATTATTTTTTTCATAACTCACACAAAAACATTTACAACAAACCCTGTCATTAATGATTATCTTATATGTTTTAGTAGACCTGCGTACCTGTTCTTTCGTGTTACGCCGGCTAGAAATATTGTGAAGGCGAATTCGTTGTATCTTTGAGTCCTGTTGTCAACACCACAAATTCCGCAATAATTCCTTATCACACTGTGTTAGAAAGTGTTTAGCTAATTCAGTAGCCAACATTAGAATATATGATATGAAAACAGTGGTATTAAGATGGGTTAGATCAACTTACTAAGATGGACGATGTTCATCGATTACATCACAAAAACACTGTTGATGCCACTGGTTAATAGCTGGACTGATGACATTTGATGCGTATACCTACAGCAGGTGGAGTTTTTTCTATCAACTTAGTTTTACTTGATTTCATATTTTCGTTAGTAAAATGGTGGAAAGATCAAACTGCTATGGTAAAACAAGTATTACTCTGTAAAGTAACATGGACTGTTATTCGTGTTAGTATTACGTTGCTATAACTCCATGTGGCCATGGAAGTTTAGATTTTGTTTTAGTTCGAGAGTATCCTTGAGCGATGATTTAAGCAAAATTTCCTCTCGTTCTGGTTGTCTGACGACTGCCTGTTGTGGATTTGAATAGATTAAAAATCTCACTGTTCGAGTAGTTCCTTGGTGTTTTAGTGTTTCTAAATCAAAGATGTTTGGAAATGAAGTGCTATAAAGTTATATCATTATTAGTTTTACTCTAAGGAGTCTTATAAATAGGCTTCTTAGAGATTGTTGATTTCGTTAACAAAAGAATTTTAATCATCTTTTACTGAGTACATACCTTGTGTTATTCGAATGGCTGGGAATTGACTGAGAATGTATCTTACTATATTACGCCATATTAGCTCTCTTAAATTATACATATAGTTTGCGATATTGTAAAAAAGCTGGCACGTGCTTCCTGACAGACACCCTCTCCTCTCACTACCCTTAAATCTGAAGCGTTAGATAGAGGTAGTTTTACAGTTTGAAGAGATATACAAATTGTGTACTTATCATGGCCCTCTTACATTGGAAATCTGAATGGCCGTCCCAATGGTCAATGGTTGTCAATTATCAACTGAAATTACTTGCTTTGTAACAGCGTTTAGGTTGTCTGGACAAAATCCACAACATGGCACGCATTCTGACTTGGTTTTAATCGAACTAGAATGAAATGTATAAGTCATCCCTGTAAAACAAACAGATCGTGAAATACTCCACAAAAGAACAGCTTTAACAGAGAGTCTTATAAGAAATACTTAAGAATGGTTTTTCGCCTGGCAGAAACAATTCTGGGGTTTGGATAGTATTTTTAGAGAAAATTATTTGTAGAATAAAGACGTTTGTTTGGAAATCCAACTTTGAAGTTCACTGATTTGTATGTCAATTGAAGGAAAAATACGTATTATGGTTGCTGTTTAAACTTGGGAAAAGGGTAATTTTTAAAAATATATATATAAAAAACCCTGATAAAAACACAAATAATACTTATCTGCAATCCAAAGTCAGTAGTTCAGTGGCTATAATATCTCCAAACATTTTTCTTCAGAAATTGGTCAGCCCCCCAGATCGCGTTATCTTCTCTGGCTTAGGTCAAAATGACGAATTTGGTAAACTTCCGGAGCTCTGTGTGACTTGCAATGGAGGGTGTCCACAAATTTTATTTAATAACTTTTTAGTATGCTCATAGCACTTTTGAATTGTAATAGATTTAAATCTAGGCCAGGCCCCATTTTTGAGAAAATAGTCTTCAACTACAGCTAACGTAATTTCACACGCATTCCGGAGTTTGTCACAGGTGTCTTAGAACACTAATAGCTCAGTCAAAATTTTCTAGAAATCATTTATTAAAGCTTTATGCTATTAAGGAAAGATGGAAATTTAACGCGTAACATAATCTGCTTGTTCAGTTAAAGTATTACGTTTTGGCAAAGCCCGATATTCTTAGTTTATTCCAGGGTTTCCGAAGGCACATCGGCTAGTTTTGAGGTTACTACGGAAATGGTCTCACAAAATATGAGAACATTCGAGTCAATCCCAAATAAACGCGATATTTGTTTATGGGATGTAATGTTTTTCTTTCAACGAAAAGATTAGGGGAATCAGCCGTGGTCCACAATTTGCTTTTTCCGTTCTTACTCGGGCATCCTCCCAAAAGAACCTCTACAGTTTGCTTACACCAAGCATTGCTCGACCGCAACAGCATTAATAAGAGTTATTGATTCCAATTATCTATTGAAAACAAGAAATATACTGTTGCTATATTTCTCGACCTTCGCAAAGCCTTTGATATCATCGAACACTCGGTGCTTTTACAGTAATTACGTGATGATGGTTTTGACGGACATGCAATCAAATGGTTTGTTTCCTAACTCACAGACAGACAGTAAAATGTCGTATATCAGAACGTCCAATCTGACCTTGAATATATAATTAACTCTTCCCTGCCCGAGGACTTTCCCTTTGACGAGTAAAATCGTCTGGCGTTAGTCAGAGTAAAATATTAAAGCCTCCATAGGTCACTGACGACCTATACGGACAGGAAGGAGTTAACGGTGTTCCACAAGGATCGGTACTAGGCCCAACGCTATTTTGGTTATGTTATAACAGGATTGTCCACAGCTTCACGGAGTGTACCTCTTTTTTATATGCGGGTGACACCGAAGTTCATCATTCACATAAGGACTTGGCCTTAGCACAGGCGACGATTAATAATGACTTGATGAATGTTGATCAATGGTTGTTTCAAAACAGAATGATAGCCAATGTTAAGAAAACTTAGTCACTTAAGAAAACTAAGTCGCAATTAAGAAGGCAGAGAAACTTGATGTGCGGACTCAGTAATAAATCTGTAGAACAAGTTGGTTCATTCGATTATCTGGGGCTACGCGTTAGTAATCGTTCATCGTGGGAATCACATATTAAAAACTTAATGACCGAGCGGAAGGCCCTTACTAGAAATTATACTGCCCACGGTTTTTCCTTACAGTGCGAAAGACCAAGGGCAGTATAATTTTGTAGTAATGACCGACCAGCGAGGTTATTAAGATTTTTATTATACGGCTTGCTTCGCGAGCGGTCTGTTAACATCTTTTTGGCCAGGTCTGGAAACATATCAAAAGCTTGAATGTTTAATAATTCAAGAGGACGGCCTTCGTCTGTAGAGTCAGTATCGTCGAGGTCCGTCGAGGTTTCTTCCTAAGCCTGTTCTATGTAGGATATATAAACAAACCAGCTTAAGTAGAACAATGAACTCGCATAGAGAATAATGATGTGATGTTACTCCCAGGGATGAACCATACCGGATAAGTAGAGAAAACTCTACTTGGCTCGGAAGGGATTCGAACCCGCGACCTTCGGTTTACTAGTCCGACGTTCTACCAACTGAGCTACAGGTCAAGTTGGGAGCTGGTCGCGAAATGATCTTAGTTGGGCTCTTGATATTTCGAAACATAACCTAGGTTCCTCCATATCGGGACATTTAGCTCAGTTGGTAGAGCGTCGTACTAGTAAACCGAAGGTTGCGGGTTCGAATCCCTGCCGAGCCAAGTAAAGTTTTTTCTACTTGACCCGTATGGTTCGTCACTCGGAGTAACAACACATCATTATTCTCTATCCGAGTTCACTGTTCTACTTAAGTTATTTAAAATTAGATAGCATTTAAATGTCCCGATATCGAGGAAACTAGTATATGTTTCGAAATATCAAGAGCCCAAGTAAGATCATTTCGCGACCAGCTCCCAACTTGACCTATAGCTCAGCTGGTAGAGCGTCGAACTAGTAAACCGAAGGTCACGGGTTCGAATCCCTGCCGGGCCAAGTAGACCCTTACAAAAATTTCATATGTCATTTCATATATGAATCAATCTTTCATATGTGAAAATGTTTCAATTCCACATGTGAAATGAAAATTTCTTATGTAAAGTTAATTTTCATATGTGAAATGAAAATTTTGAGATGTGCGATACGTGAAATTTTTATATGTGAAATTATGAACCATATGTTAATCCAGTGTTTCATATGTCGAAATGTCCCAACTCCATATGTGAAATGAGCATTTTACATGTGAAAACGATCCAATTTCATATGTTTTTCACATATGAAATAACATGTGAAATTTTTGTAAGGGGAGTTTTCTCTACTTGTCCGGTATGGTTCGTCACTCGGAGTAACATCACATCATTATAAACAAACCATTTTACCGATTTTAGATTATTGCTCAATTTGGTGGCATGACTGTGGCTCGACGAAAAGAAAATGTGTTGAACTAGTTCACAATCGGGTGATGAGGATAATTCTGAAAGAACGAAAGAAAAAGTGTACTCAGGTAGTGCACAACGAACTAAATCTTTTGCCTTTGTTTCACAGTAGAAGATTTTTTAGATATGTAGTAATTTTTAAAATATTAAATAATATAAAATGTCCTGAATAACTGTCAGATGTCTTTAAATTCCGTAGTAGGGTAAGAAATAGAGAACTTCGAGATGAAACATTATTAGATTTGCCAAGAGTTAAAACTAGGATGGGACAAACAATGTTTGCATATACCAATGCAAAGGATTGGAATTTTCTCTCTAAACACATTCGACAGCTTACATCTATCAATATTTTTATACAAACATCATTTAAATACGTTTTAGACTACGACAACCGTAATTATTTAAGGGACACAACAACCAGGGATCGGTTAGTGTATCTGCCAGATACGTCTTAGTGAGTGAGCCGTGCTTTTCCAGGATATAACAACTAAACTTCAATTTTATTCTCACGCTGGGCGTGAGAATTTCTCGGACCACCAAAAGTTCAAGCTTCCAGAGGGTCCAAGAAAGCACAGGCTTTCAGGAACCGAAGTACCATTCCGTAACAGAACGCAGCAAAACATATCACAAAATATCCAAAATAGCATGCAAATGCCGATATGATTGCATCATTCTAGTATTTAACGTGATACGAAAACTTAAAAAGAAACCTTGACAACTCAAATTTTTCTACTTAATCGGTTGCGTTTCGTTTCCGTTCGGTATGCTCAAAGTATAGAATGTGCTTAACAATCACTTCTCGTTATCCCAGGGGATTTTTTTCAGAGCGAAACCTCGGCATACTAGTCTGAAGCGTGTGATCGATAATGTCCGGCGTGTGAAAGTAGGAGGATTAATACCGAGGCGTGTGTCACACGCCCGAAGCGTGAGATCTTGGTTGGCCTGGTAACATTACATCGACAAATAAATGCATCAGCCTATTGGCCCGACGACCTATGATCACTAGGGGCTTAAATATACGTCAAAATGTGAGGGAATGGCAGTAAGTTACAAAATAATGAGAATTTCTGTGTAAACCTAATTTGCAATGCTTCTCCCGTTTCAGATTCGATTCCGATTCTGAATCTGAAACTGCGATTGTACAACAAGGGGTTTTCCCGCGTTCACTTTTGCGCAGGCTCAAATGCTGAGAGATGTCATCCTTTAATAGCGGTTTGTTGATACCGGGTTAATCGGTATTGATTGTCTTGACTGTCGGGTGTTCTTCGTTTGTCAAGAACAGTTTACACTTTATTTTAAAGATATTTGTAACTTTATTATAAAGAGGACATCGCAAATGTGTGGATGCAAAGAAACATTGGATATTGACTGAATTTAATTTTCAATCATGTCAATTCATATGAGACAGATAGATCTCCTCCCTGCTGGCTGCCAACCGTGGAACGTTGATGTTTGTGCAGCAAGCAGCGAACGGTTTGCTTATTGTTCTACGTTGGCAATTTATATTTATCAAGTAAGTCCGTATGAGTGCTAATTTAGTGGAATACGATCTTAAATTATTGATCTGATTTAATGATACGATCTTCAGACGATTGTTTAGTGCTTTTAAATTAAGTCTGCAGTCCCCATTTACAGTACTTGTTTTCTCGATGTTTAACAAGAAAGGCGGACGCCAGTTCATGTATTCTGGACAAACAATGCAAACATAGATCAAAAATCTTGCTCCTGATTTTTCGGTGTATTATTTATGTCGACGACTTTTAATTTCGACTTCGAAATTGGGCTGTTGATCAGCCTGAGTTTCTCATTGCTAGAAAGTTTTTACGTGCAAATTTAGTCTTGGATGGATGGATAATTTTAGTCGTAACTAAGATACAACAGATAAACATTTTTCGCAATGCACACATATTTTACACTTGCTTGATTTTAGAGTGGGCCGATCGTCTGGACATAAGATTTAAGTCGAATATAATTAAGAGAAAAAATCAATGTTTCAGATGGTTGCGTTAGTCGGGACCTCAGTCCAGAATGTCTTATCGATGAAAACTTCATAAAGTTTTCATTTTGTTTCAGTTTTCGTAAGCGGAAAAAATGCTCTGGCCTGAGTTGTTCATGTTAGCCTGACAACCTACTAACGTTCAGACAGGACTGAACTGAATGTCCATGGCTACATGTTTATTTTAATGAATTTTTAACCAGTGTTAATCAAAACAAAATCAAAAGTAAAACAAAACAAAAATAAAACTTATAAAACGAAAAAATTTAGTAACTAATCTAACAGTATGACTTGACTTGTTCCCTGAGTAAAGAGACTCTGCTGTTTAGCTGTTCAATTTGTAACTATTAATATCAATATTGCAACTGATTAGGTACAATTATTCTGATTAAAGTAAAAGACGAGCAAATGAGCTATAGAATTGCAAAACAAAATTATATATTACACCATCTCTGTTTTTAGTACAAGTCCAAATTTAATGAATACAAATTGGAGTCCATAATGTCTGAACATCGCAAAACTATCACAACCATATCATGGAGTCCTTTTGATGAGGACCTGTTTGTAAGTGGCAGTGCTGATCCAAAGCTTTGTGTTTGGAACGTAGAGAAACAAAATTTGGTTGCTTCTTTTACAAACTTAAGAGGAGTTCCTGCATCAGTTGGATGGCATCCAAAGGAAAAATCCTTGTTCAGTTTTATATGTGGCCGTGGACCCATGCAAATTGTGAATATTAATTCACATACTACATGCAGGTCCATAGAAGGAACACAGTTTCTGTCAGATGTGTCACAGTTTTGCTGGAATTATCAACACAGCAGCAAATTAGCCTTTGGACATGTTGATGGGAGTATCAGCATTTTATGGACTGGACAAAAAATGGAGAGACACTGTCTCAAACCTGAATTTGATGAAACATGCACAGAAGATGATCCAGTGATTAGCCTGAGGTGGGATGACCTCTCTTCAGATTACCTGCTTATAGCAAATTTAAACCATGGAATTAGGTTAATTGATACAGAAAATATGTTCATAATAATGAAATTCCAGCTACCTAGTGCTGCTGCTCGTGTTAACTGTATTGCTTGGATACCTTCTGCGCCTGGCATGTTTGTCACTGGAGGTATGTGTTAGAGAAATATTTTCAGTGTCAATTTTCATCTTAACTTTATTTAGAGCAGCTATAAAGGAAAACAGACAATTTGAGACATTTTAAAGACAATTGGGGAACTTACTGGATTTAGCAATTACTGAATTTAAATCCAGTAGGGAGATTTAATGAACATATACTTATTATAACATTATTATATGACATATTTAGGTTTACATTTACGTATTTTAAATGGTATAATAATGGGCACCATTAGAAAACTTCCAGTCAAAATGTAAGAGCCCACGTGCTGGTGGACTGGTGATGATGGAAGTTTGCAGAGACTCTGCTCCAGTGAACTCACTGCCTCTAGGGGGAGGAAGAGGGAGGACCAAAGATGGGAGATCTTTTGGTAACCATGTTATAACTAACGAAGTCAACCGGTCATAGATGAACTCTCGAGTTTTATATGATAACAACTCAAGTTGTGTACAATCCTGATCTGCCACCTGATGGTTAATACCATATATATTTAAATTGTACTTTGGTTTTCAATTTACTCATATATTTAACCCTCCCTGTAGGTATCCCTCTGCTGAATGAAATTGTGTGATGGTGTTTGCCACATTAAAATTTTATCGTGTCACACTGGGGTCGGGGGATGAAGTTAGGTATTTAATAACTTACCTTTAAAAAATTACCACAAACAGAAATAATGGGTGTGGAACAGTTTCAGTTTCTCTTATGGTTGTGTAGCAGCTGCTTTTTAACTATTTTAACTAAGGGCCAAATTGATTGAAAAAAATGGGAAAAATTGTTGCAGAACTTCAGCAGGGGTCACTATTGCAGTGATCAACCATGACATGTAACACAAAATAAAAAATTTTATCACAGTAGGATCCATAAAGCATTGTTTCAAGACAAAATTCTCATGGGAAGTTGATAAAATCACAAAAGAGAAAACTTCATTGGAAGTGCTTTATACCAGACTTGAACTGTAAAAGAGTTAGGAAAAATCAAAACCTTGGAGAAAAATGTAGAGAAATGTAGTCAAATTTGCTCACATTTGTTTGCACAGAAGTTTGCATCTTGTTTTGTTGTGCAGAAACAAACTGCTAGATCCTTTGCACTCGAAAAAAGCACATTTTACAATGCAAATTATATACAGTATAAATTAAAAAACAGTTAATCACAACAAACCAACAGCAGATTGGTTAAAATTGTAAATTATGAAAACATCCTCAGAAGACATAAATATTTGAGTTGAACCTTGCGGAATTAAACACTTGTGTCTTTCAATGATTTTTATCTAAAACTGTAGTATGGCTAACTTAAATGTTTCTAGTTTTAAAGAAAATTTGAGGTATTTAGGGATGTGATACTACAGATTTTGTGTACTTCAGTGACAAAACTGTTCTAGGATACCTGTGACATTCAGACATGGTTTTACGCTACTCTGGCTTGAAACGTTTTGAATGTAACTTACAAAACTATGGTTCATAACCCAATGTTTCAATACTCCTGTCTAGGGTCTTCATCAGGGGTGATTGATCTGAATATGAGGTCCCTATTTATATCCTTAGAGAACCACAGATGACATTATTTATTAACACTAGACAGGAGTGTTGAAACATTGGGTCATGAACGATACAGTAGTTTTGTAAGCTACGTTCAAAACTTTTCAAGCCAGAGTAGCATAAAACCATGTCTGACTATTCACCTGGCTTCATTGAGAATTTGTTTACATCTGTGACATTGATCATCCCATGGTCTATTTTAATTTAGATGCGCAAAGTGGTGTTCTTAGAATATGGAATGTTTCAAGAAATACCCCTGTGGAAAATATTCGTTTAAAGAAAACTGGTTTTCATACCATTTGCTTAGTCCCTAGAACAACTTCTAAAGCAGTTGATGAGTCATTGTCATGGAATTCCCATATTTCGTCAACATCATTGGTGAAAAATCCACCAACAACTCCAAATTTTGATTCTTTTGTACTACCCCCTGCAGACATACTTTGCACTTTCATTGATGGAGGTGTTGGGTTGTATAATTTAGATAAGAAAAAATGGAGTTTCCTACAACCATTGGTAAGTAAAATCCAACAAATTTAACAATACCAGTTTGTTTGAAGTTAAGATAAATAAAATTAAGGTATATAAAGAAATCAAATCAAACGAGGCAAAGTAAGTACTGTGGATTGAATGAAATCAATAAAATGATAAAAATTTAAAAGGATTTAACTCTTTCCTGTCTGAAGACCTTCCCCTTGATGAGTAAAATTGTCTGGCATTAACCAAAATTAAATACCAAAGTCTCCATAGGTCACTGAGGACCTGTATGGACAGGAAGGAGTTGAAAATGAGGTACAACTTTCTACAATTAAATGAAATTATAAATTCGTTTTAATTGTGTTTCTGGTACTATCATCTTTTTATTCATTATAAAAGGGACATACAGAAACAATTTTTTGTTGTGAATTCCAACCAGAGAACTGTGACTTGTTAGCCACTGCTTCTTTTGATGGAACAGTCAAAATCTGGGATGTAACAACAATGGAGGCAGTAAGTGAAGGACACATTTTTTTTCTCTATTAGATAAAGCTACCGACAAAATATTAAATTAAATTTAAGGTGATATTCCACAAGAAATTAACTTTATTAAAATACTGCTTCAACCCAAATTTTTTTGGCATAACACAATACTGGTACATACAATAATTTAAAGCTAATGCCAAAATATAGTTTTCAATCGCATAGTTATCATGGTAACAAAATTCTAGCATCTCACCGGTCATGAGAAGGTCGTGGGTTCGATTCCCGTCTACGGCTCAGAAATTGTTTTTCTGAGAGAACGAGCTTGATGAACGTCCTCTAGTCGTCTAACATTCTAGACCCCAACTGTGATTTTAATGGCTTCACAGTAAAAAGGATACCTCAAAAACTAATTGCAGGAAAATTGAAATAATGACAGTAATTTTATACAAAAGACTCAAACTGTGCCATGAATCTAAAAGCCTTCAGTTTTCCTTTTAAAAATTCAATATTTTTCATAATATTTAAAATAAGCACTGTGTTGAAATACGTAATCACACCATCATTAACCAGGCACTCTTCAACTTATTTACATTAGTTTAGGTTTATAACAAAAAACAATCGTATGTGCTTTTATAAATCTTTTAAATACCTTTTCCGATATCATTTTTAATGTAACACAAGTTATGGCAAAATCTATACCCAAGAAAATCATGCGTAAAGTTTTATTGTTCTAAGCTACCAGAATATTAAAATGACACCTACAAATGAATAATCAATTAAGTTCATCGACTAAGTTTCAGTAGCTGATTTATTCATTTTCAGGGGATTCTGTTGATTTAGTGGGATCCGTTGATTTCGTTGAATTTAAATGCTGGGCATAATACAAAGAAAATTCAGTAAATCCGATTAGCACTCACGATATATTATATAACATTTTTGTTTAATATTACATTTAAGGTTAATTTTTCTGCTGGCAACGAAGGTATAATTTATTCATTATCATGGGCTCCAGGTAAGGTAGTATTTACCAAACAATTACACTAATAGTTGTGTTAGTACAGTGTTGACTACTTATTCACTGATGGTGAGATCTGCCCTAGTGAATTACCGGCTGTGCATTTAGTAACTAAGTGCTGTGTTTTGAAATACGAACCGAGACAAGAGCAGGCAGTTTAGGTCTGCTAAACCGAGGTTAGATGATCTAGACCGGACTAGTGAGGTCAATAAATAGTTTCTAAAATAGTCTTGCTGAAGTCTAAGTGAATACAGCAAACGTGCTTCGTCGACCTTGACGTCGCCTTAATTTTGTTTCCACTCAAATCTTTATGTAGACATTTCATATGATTTTGGTAAATCTGGAGTTTCCTCAGCAGCTCCGTTGTTCGTAGTTGTTTTGCTCCTTTTAGTGGTTTCGAAAGCATTTTTTTCTTCACGTCTTTCGCAAATTTTACTTATGTCGTACATTTTTAACAAACTTCCCGGTCTTAACGTGCGGATCACGGAAATATTTGCTCTGTCATGAAAAAATCTGACTTCAGGGGTTCCGTATTCATACCGAGTACCACGGCCACATAATAAAAATACTTATTATACGGATAAGGGTATTTTATTGGGAACTAAAACACTCATAGTACTCATACGCCACTACATCCGGGACTTGAGTGGCGTATTTTCCGTATGTCACGCTTACGAGTGACATAACATTTCCCGCCTTTTTCGCTGTTTTACAAATGGCTTCTAGTTCAAGGTTTGTGGATTTAAGCGAGGACGACATTATTAAGTTTTGCGACGAACAAGAAAACGAAAACACAACAAAAAAGACGATATACGATATCGGTATTTTCAAGGAATTCCTTGCAATTCACGACGGTTCTGAGGACAGAGAGATACAGGACATTTCCCCGAAAGAACTTCAACCGATTATAAAGAATTTCATTTTGTCTGTACGAAAGCAAAACTGCCAAGAGTACGAGCCGTTGTCTCTCAGAGCATTTGTCCAAAGCACTGACCGTTATCTAAGGAAAAAGAACTACGCTTTCTCTGTTTTGAACGACAGAATATTTTACGATGTCCAAGACACACTTAAAAAGAAACAAAAACAGTTAAAATCTCTCGGCCAAGGGAATCGTCCAAACGTCCATATGATAAACAGAGCGTGGCAAGAACGAGATATCGATGTTGCTACTCGAACATAAAATCCATATCTCCACGCAACCGTGTAATATCCTATATGTATTGGCCGTGTGAGAGGTTTGTACTGCGAAATATGGTACTGATTTTTTTATTACAAACTGAGACGAGCACCGCGGGCCGAGGTCCCATATTTCACTAATACAGATCAAACAGTCGATGTTAACAAGCAATTTATGTTATGGCCTCATCTTATGTTTGTGTTGGTTTTTCTCGATGGCATTTTACTATTAAAGATACAGCTGGAATTTTACTCAAGGAAACCTTTAAAAACATGTTAATGTTGCTTTAAAAACTTTAAAAAAAATACCTTTGCTTTTCTCTTTAGTATTTAATTTGCACGCGTGAAAATTGCAGCCCGTCCAGCAGCGAAATTGCAGCAATTCGCGTTCCAAACCGCTTACGAAAAAGACAAACAAAAAGTAATTACTAAACTGTTATGATTCACATAAGTACATGGGTATCAAATACGTTTATTTTTTATATAATTTAGGTTTACAAAGAAAGAGAAAATACCGATTGGCATGAATGTTTTACAAAATATTGTGCATGTGAGAACTTGGTATTATTGCACAGGATAAGTTGCGGTTTGCCAAGCTCGCTTATTCCGAAAAAAAAAACATGTTTTAAGCGCAGACGGTGAGACACTTACCATTGAGACATAACAACTACCTCTTAGATGTAAATATTCAAAACGTGGCACAAGTAGATTGGGTGAAGGAGGTTATAGAATTCTATGTTTACGTGGTAGGCTGTAAGAATTATGGCCAAATGCTCTGGGGGTAATAAGACATAGTTAATGAACGGTGCCCTAATTCCAGCAAATTTACACTAGAATCAGTGATAACTTGACAACTAACTGTTTTTACTACGATGATTTTATTCTTGTATACATATAGGTAAATTGAATTGCATTGCTTGTGGCACTGGAAGGAAAGGAATATTTATTTGGGACGTTGCTAAAGCGCGGATTGTTTGCCGATACCTGGAGGTGAATTTTCTAAACTTCACATACATAATGTTTTTAAACATTTTCCCTGTGAATTGTTCTTTTCATCTTTATACGATCTTTTTTATCTTTGCGATCCTCAGACCCTGTCTAAATTTGAGCTGACTGATCCACTTTTCTATGACTTCTTCCATGTGTTCATGATCAAATAGATGTAATAAATTGTTTCTATCTCGACCCTCAGTCGCACATTAAATGATTATGCTAACCTACTAAAGTAGCCCTCGAACTAACCATGAACTGCAACTTCTTGAAACTTTTAGCATGGCAGCAGTCCTGTCTATTGTGTTTCTTGGAACCGTAAAGATTCGCAGCTCCTGGCTAGCACCTGTGGTGGAGGACTATGGTAGGGGTTTAAGTTTAAATTACTACTTGCTAGTGATTTCCAACCTAGACGTTCAGCAGAAACAGCTGTGGGAAACTTAAATTAGTTAAAAATTGTTTTCCACTAAGATGGCACTATTATTTGACAGTGAGGAACTTTTTTGTCACGATATTTAGCAAAGGTACCAGAAACACAAGACATGCGTATTCAGTAGATTCCAGTTACTGACTTAATCTCGCCTGTTGTCAGGGTAAATTGGGAAGGAGTAATTTTTATAGCAAGATAAACAGCTGCAATAACTGGTATTCAATTATCACTGTTGGCTCAAAACCTCTGTTAAAATGTTAACTTAAATTGTGAAAATCGAAGAAGATGATTGTATATTTTATATAAGGTTTAACTCATCTGAATAAGATGCCCAATAACTGTAGCTTCAAACTACTTTTTGCTCCTTCATGTGTGGTGAGTTTACCAGGCGACACCCTTACGTGATAACAAAGGGAGAGATATTCAGTCAGCTTGTAAAAGTTTTAACGGTTCTGCAAGCTTACTGCATGAAGTGGTAAAGATGAAACATATTCCAAAAATGTCACTTTCGGAATATGTTTCATCTTATATTTTGTAACGTTGTCGGCTTGTTCTAATTTTTGATGAACTGATACGGCGAGGTGTTCGAATTTTTGATTTAACCATGTTATCAACCTTCGGTTTACCAATGGATTGCTCAACCTATTGAGTTATCAACATGTTCTCAACAAAACAGTGACGCTCCCATGAGAAATTTATCTAGTTTGTCTAAGTTCCAAATATGAATACCTTTAGAAATATTTCTGAAAGGGAGAATATCAGGGAAGATGCAGGTTTTCGATGTAAATTCTGATGGGAATCAAAACATTAACCTTCCGATGATAAATGAGACTGATATTGGGTATGCTCCTCAAGCTTATAAACTGGGAAAAGTTTTCAGAACCCTACCGGGATTCGAACCCGTAACCTTCTGATCGCCACTGAGTTACCCTAACCATTGAGCTACATGGACTCAGATGGTAGAGCGAAGATTACTATTTTTACTAGTTCGTAATGACAAGTGTACTGTTGACTGCCGTCTTGACAAGTCATGTAGTCCACGGCAGATTAAAAATATTGGCAGATGTTGTTTAGCAGGGGCTCACAAAACGTTTCTGAGTTAATATGCGGCTCAATATCTGCTAATATTGGTTAGTATAAATGAGAGGCTATAACCATTCAAATGTATGTTACAGAAGTACTGTGGTGCACTTAAGTGTAATAAAGACCGTATAGTATATTCTGTTGTGGACGGACGAATGCGGAAATTCGTCAAACTAGTGATCAGAGAAAAAGCGTTTTGTGGTTCCGTGACAGAGTAAGGTCGAAACATACGATCAATAAACTAACGAAGGAGCGAACGAAAAAACTCACGAAAAAGGGAGCGAAGAAGAACAGACCAGGAAATAAAGAACGAACAAAAAAGAGACTAGCAAACAAGCGAACGAACAAACAATGTGATCGCCATTTTTCAGTAAATCGGGAAATGTAGTTTTGAGGAGTTGATTTTTACGTTGCTCCGAAGGGGGATTTCGAAAACTTGTAGCAATTCACCATTTGACTTAAGGTGGCTCCCTATAGTTTCTATGTTTACAGGATGCAATCAGTACGGTCTCCATCTGTGGGCATTTCTATCTTTAAAATAGTTGTAAGTTCGGTAAAAAGTGTGTCAAACTGTAGAAAAACCATGAAAAACATGACACTTGTCGAATTGTGCAATTTTCGATTGTAAAGATGGTAATAATAGCGTTGGAACAACGGCGTATTTTCACGATTATCACATTTAGGACACATTATCTTCGGATTTCTTCAGTGAATTTTTTTGAAAATTGGTACTGCATATTCCACTGAAGAATATAATATTAAAATATCAGAAGAGCTTGTCATGGTAGATTTTTTGCAATAAACTTAGTGGATTTTAAAAGATTCTGTCTTACGAAATTTTGAAAATTTGATATGTTGTTACACTCATTGCCTTTGCATTATTTATCAAATTTTAAAAAAATTCACCGAAGCAAACGTCCAAAAATTCAACATTTGTAGTGACGCGGTCGGTGCTGTCGTGATGGAATAATGATTCACCAAGATCAGTACTTACGCAAGCGTGTTGAGCCAATTTGGTTACCAGTCTCCCATTAAAAATTACTCTTGGGAGCCACTTTAGATTTAGTTTACAGTCAGTCATTACATTATTTCTCTCTCTCCACTTCAGTAATGCCCAGTTCGATCTCAGATGTTCATTAAGCCGTGAAAAGAAAAAAATTTAGAAAATTATCGCTAAAACGTTTACTAAAACACACGATACATTTGATTTCAGCATTGTCAGGAGTGTTGGTGGTAAAGTAGTTCAGAGATACAAGCATCCTCGCGCGGTTTATGGTTGTGAATGGAGTCCAAACAATAGGTAAGTAAAAATTATTTTAATAGGAATTTTCATGTGTCTAGTTAAAGTTGTAGCACGACAATAATTACAAAAAAATGCATTAGAAAGAATAAGTAATTGAACTGATCAGCAGAACAGACGGAAGGTCGAACGAAGGAAAGAAGGAACAAACTAATGAGCAGTAAGACCGACGGACAGAGTGGTTTGATTAATCAGTGTTTGTGTGATGGTGCAAATCAAAAATAGAAATTGTAAATACGTGGAAAATAAATGAACAAACAAACGAACAGACGAATGTGCAATTGAGTGGTTTAATGTTAAATTCTTTGTCGCGGTCCAAATTCCCTTTTCCCACTTGTGACATGTCTTCAGTGTGGAGGTCCGTTTGGGTTCCAATTACAACTTCATATATGATGCTCATAATTTTCGAAATCTCGATCTGTATTACAATCTGTATAATCTGCGTCCAAAGTTTTTATTGGTTTCAAATTAACAATTTCTTATCTCTTTTGATATTTATTGTAATAGACTAGATAACCAAAGTCTTGAGGTAAATGGCTCCCTCTATAGTAGAAATGAGTTATCATTATTAACCCTCGTGTATAAGTGCTGGAATGGCTATCATGGGACTTAATTACATGTTTGTGGAAGTTGATCATCCAGGTTAGTGTAGTTTTGAGAGAAACTGTTGGCCACTTGACTATGAAGGTGACCGCCGCTAAGGCCGTCGAAACGTCAGTCATTTCCACGAACAGTCTTTCTCAAGACTACACTAACCTGGTTGATTAACTTTACAAACATGTAACGATTCTCCCAGGTTCAAATCATTTACTTTAGTAGGACTTAATCATATACATATAATAGTATGGGTTTCAGGTGCTCAATGTGTCAGACATTGCGAGTTTTGTAAATGATTACGTTTACTCCACAGATTTTCAGGTCTTGGTTGAACGGGCTCAATTTTAGCCTGGGGTAAGCATTTTTGTGAGTATAATCCTGATACTTTGAGGATGCATTCCTCAGCCTTTTGAACTGAACACATACTCATGAGAGCACGCGTAAACACGCTTGCAGTTCTAGGCGGAGATATTGAAAAGAGCGATCATCAACTTTGGATCTTATTTCGATCCCTGCGGTAGAAGTTTTGTCTTGTTTATTCAGTTAATGGAATTAAAAAGCTTTCAGGAAGTTATTGTCTTAATGCTCCCCCTGTTCGCTAATCCCTGCCAGTACTTCTCGTGTTGCTTATAATTCCCGACTGAAATTCATACCAGTTACTCAGTATACACCGCCAGGATCGTCTAGACAGCCCTTAACCCTTTCCTGGCCAAGGAGTTTCCCCTTGACGAGTAAAATCGTCTGGCGTTAGCCAGAGTAAAAGAAGAAAGTCTCCATAGGTCACTGAGGACCCATACGGCCAGGAAGGAGTTAAAGACCATAAAATTCTTAGCACGTTGTTATTGTAATTGTTGTAAATATGACTTTAAGCATTTCCTTTAAGGGATATGATTGCTACAAGTTGTGAAGATAAAAACATACGAATCTTTTACATCGCTGCAAGTACAGATAATCCATTGAGAGTTTTTAAAGGTATACATGCAGGACGTACGTAATGATTCACTTACCAAATAGGAGCCTGCTGACCTGCTTTAAATACTCTGTAACCGATAGCGTCATCACGGGAAACGGTAACAAAGAAATGGAGCTGAATCTGGATGGAATCAAAGAAATGGAGCTGAATCTGTTTGGTTTCAATAAAATGCAGAATAAATCTACAAACGAATCAGTTTTAACAGAGTTGCGAAATTGCACTGACTCGTTGAAGGGGGGCATTCAAGCTATTCGAAAACTCGCGACTTTAAGTTAACAGCAAATTGCACGAAAAGTCAAATGATCCCCGCGAACAAATGCTCTTTTAGGATTGCCGTTTTATTATATTCTAATTTCAATGTTACTACGTTCGTCGTTGTTCCTTTCGCTTTTAACAATTTAGGATTCAAAGAAGTTGTTGTAATTATTAATCTTCTCGGACCCGGGTAGAGTTTTATTGAGTTTTAACTTCATTAGGTGAATATCCAGTCCCAGTTTTGTCTAGTTAACTTAGTACTTGGAAATGTTGGTTAAAATAGAACAGCTGTTACGTACGTATCGGTACCGTAGAAAAGTAGAAATAAGTTAGGATTACCTGGCAAAGTAATGTTTATTTCGTACAATGTTCTCGGAAACTACCCTTCTCTTCAGTCTTCTCTTTTCGACTAAATGTACATCTTCCCTTAACTCCTCCCTGGCCGTATAGGTCCTCAGTGACCTATGGAGACTTTAGTATTTTACTCTGGGTAACGCCAGACGATTTTAGTCATTATAGGGGAAAGTTCTCGGCCAGGAAAGGGTTAAAGATTTTGTTCTGTATTACCACAAATTTTATGAAATTATTGGTGTACAAGAAAAAAGAAACCGTTCGCTATCTGGCCAAATATTTCATACTATTCGGCCAATGCAGTATCCGCCCGGATAGCAAAAAACCACAAATCGGTGGACTCTTATAGAACTGGAAAAGAAATTTCACTTATATAGGTATACAGCAGTGCAGCACTGTGATGCAAGATATTTTATCCAGGTTTCTTCCAGGTCTTTTAGGCTGACGGCCAATATTATCTTATGCTTCAGGTCACACCGCCAAAGCATTTCATGTCAGATGGTCTCCGCTGAGGGATGGTTTCTTATGTACTGGGTCGGACGATACGTGAGTTCTTTATGATATCATTGTCAACAGTCTAGGCTTAGTAAGGAAGCACTAAACATCGATCAGCGGGAAAAATAGCTTTTCAATTGCTCTTTAAGAGCACTTTAAGAGTTTATCTCCTTGGGAGAACGCGGTATCCAGGAAGTTAGAAGGGTTTTCTTCTACCGTAAAACTGATGTTGTCAAAATAAGAGTTCAGTGATCCGAATACATGATCAAGCTTTCGATTAGGGCTATCATGAAACAGTCATCAGCATTACTGTCGAAAAAGAGAAAAACTGAAGGTGTACGGTGTCTTTCTCCAATTGAAACATTAGCCAAAACTTGTGAAAGTGGATTGCCCATCTCACAGCCGTCCACTTGTTTGTGTAAACGACTATTACCCCCTTAAACTACCACACGTACAATATTGGCCCCTTTGCTCTTTTATTCTGGCGAACGCCAGGCAATTTTACTCGTCAACGAGAGAGTCCAGAAATGCGGCGGTTAAAGCGTTGAGAGTAGAAAACGCGTTCTTAGGAAATCTTTGCTTGAAGATGTTTCAGTACAGGTTTTCTTACGATCGAAGGCAGTTTGGATTTGAGGCAAAGGTATTAGATGGTTTCAAACAAAACGGCTTTAGCGAAGTTGTAAGGTCGTATTCAACCCATCACCTTAATTCATCGTATACGATAGTTTAGTTTGTCCACAAGTTTAAGTAGGGCTTCAATCCTGTGTTGATTTTCAACGAGAAGAGCAAGGTATTTTGCTGCAGATTTAGAAGCTCGATAATAGTATGTACCGAAAAAGTACTCTTACATTGATTTCACTGATTTCGACTGTTGAAACTTCTTTTCAGTCCTCAGGTTTCCCAATCTGAATAGGTTTGAATGGGTGCGTATAAACAGACTTAGGAGTCGATTTTTTTCTTTCTTGTTCTGACAAAGTTGGTGACATTGGAATTCCATCAAAAACAATTAAAAAGGGTTTAAAAAACAATTAAAAATGTTTTAAAAAAGGGTTTAATTGAAACCCTATCATGGGAAAATTTAGAGGCAAGACGGGTTCGTAGGAAGTCAATTCTTATGTATAAAATACTCAACGACTATACTGCGCCTAATTTAAGGGATTCGTTCCGAAATATTAATGAAAGTCAAAATACATACAACCTTAGGAATAACGACACAAATTTGATACTTCCAAAACCAAAAACTGAATTCCTTAGAAGAGGTTTTAAGTATAGTGGCACCATACTTTGGAATAGTCTACCAAGTGAAACGAAACGAGCCGAGTCGTTGAACTTATTCAAAAGTTTTATATGACAGTTAAGCAGATGAAGTTGGTTCACCACACCCATCGTTTGTAAATAGTAATATAAACATTGTAAATGTATTTCTAAAGGTATTATGTGTTTATAATTTGTTGTGATCGCATTACTTGTCATAGTTATTTTGTAGTAGTCGTACGTTGTAACTAGCACACCTCTCATGGAAATCAGCTTTTGTAGGTTGTTGAGGCTAGCGTGTCTAAATAAAGTATGTATGACGATGATGATGAGTCCTCCTCCAACGTCCAGATGGGCTGCCATATCTAACTTTTATTACTAACATAAGTTCAGTTGAAACTGTTATCGATCCAGAAAACGTTACGCCGTCGTGCCCAAGAAATTTATCCTGCTTACGCAACATGTTGACCAAGTTCGGATTAGTACTGACTGTGTGTGCTTTGGTTTTAGGACTGTGCGACTGTGGGATTACTCAGAGGTACGTTAGGATTTTTCTATCTCAAATTCATTAATAATTCAAGAGGAAAACAAAAGAAATCGCTACCAAGACGTGGTTTGAATATCTGAGAAAGAAATTACATAAATTAAGCCAACTTTGACCTTGATTTTCTCTTCAAATACTGAATCTTTTGAGATGCAATATCGTACACTCGAAATTCCTGTTCATCAGATATCCAAACACCGAGAAGTTTGTAAAAAACCTCGGCTATCACGTCGGTTTTCAACAAACTTCTCGGTGTTTGGACTCAAACATCCTCAAAGTCTGTAAAAAAACTTCTCGGTATTTGGATATCCTAATGAAACACTCCTTCTCTTGTATGATATATTACGTAATAGATTTTTCTTGTGCAGAAAAACGTTGATGATATTATATGTTGTTCTTTAAACGTTTATTTAACCTTTATTTTTTCCTATTTTTCCTGTTATATTTTTTTCTCGTTTAATCCTTAAAAACCTTACCTTTATATTCTCATTGGGTAAATGTTTAAGGAATCGGTATAATGTGATGTATAATGTGTTGTCGTTTCTTTAATCAGCCTTTATATTTTAACATAAAGTATATTTCTGAGGTTTACATGTACACGATCTATTGACTTGTAGGAGGAGTGCGTGGGTGTCCTTGAAGGTCACACGGCTCCAGTTCGTGGATTGTTGTGGAATCCCGAAGTTCCGTATGTTGTGTTGTCTGGTAGCTGGGATTATTCAATCAAACTATGGGATACAAGGTAAAATGCCTCCTTTTTGTGGTCTATATAAGGTTTGGAAGGAATAATACAAAGAACCGGCGTAAAATAGAAATAAAAGCATATGGTTTTCTTTGTTTGTAGAACTTTGTCATGCATGGAAACTGTGCTTAGTCATGGTGCCGATGTTTACGGTAAGAAAAATCAAACTGGTAACGTTTGTTAAATTAAGTGGGAAATTGGTATTCTTGTAAAGTACTGTGGTGTTAAAGAAATATTGTTATGGTGAACGATCTTGTTCTATGTTGTTTTGTGCGGTGTGCATGATGTGCTTTTGATTATAGGATACAGCTGTATGTATGATGTGTCTCTAGCTAGTGTAGTGTGGTTTAACGAAGTGTGTTCGGCCGTGGGGTGGTGTCGCGTAAAATGTGTTGTTGGGCAAGATGAGGTTCTAGGAACTTACCAACCTCTTCTTAAACAAATAGAAGCTTATACATTTGTATAGTTGTAAAAGTCAATTTATAGTGAATTTTTATATTTTTGTATTTATAAACGCCACTATTAATATCATATCGGTTATTTATTTGGTTAACGTTAGCGTTTTAGCAGAAAAGATTTTAACAGTTTAAATAAAACGTTGTTTTGTGTTGCTGTTTTTAATGTATTAGGTCTTGCGTGCCATCCTCATCGTCCTTTTCTTGTGGCGTCAACATCACGTGACTCCAGCGTTCGCCTGTGGTCCCTAGCTTCTGTAGTTCACACGATTTCGCTGGCAGTTCTTACGGACAGGCTTTCATCGCAAATATTTGCGAAAAATTTAGGTATGTGTGGAACATATGTATTTTGGGAACCGGAGCCAGATGAATATATTCAATTGAAAATTTAAGTTATTAATTAATATTTTAAATTTAGGAACAATGCTGTGCGATTCTACATTAGCCTTAACGATTCCTAGAAATTGTCTGCCACGTTTCCATTAAATAAATAAGAAAGTACTTCGTTCTTAAAATATTTTAAGAACTTCGAAACTATATTTTTGCATATGTTTCTACAAGTTAATATTTCCCCAAAGAAAAATGAATAAATGAACAAGCAGCCCTATTTTTGGGTCCCGAGATAATGGTAGATAATTAAAAATTCGTTATCAGGACGAATTTCAATAATGACGCTTGCACTTTTTTCTGCAAAAAAGTGCGTGTAAAATCGTCTTTTAACAGCACTGGGTCACGTAAATAGGGACTACTTTATGGTAAATGCGTGTGTACGATTTTTATTCACGAGTTGTGATGTATTATAAAAGGAACTAGCGAGTGAGTTTTATGATACATCACAACGAGTTAATACAAACCGTACAAAAGATTTACAACGGTGGTTCTTAACCTTTTGGAGGAGCATTGTAAATTTTACAATGATGTAATTTGTTTGTTATATAAGTATTGGTGAATTATCTGAAGAACACCGAACCCCGTTACTTGATTAATGATACTGTTACCTTATCACACTCATAAATGAATTTACTTCGTTAAAATTGTCCATTGTTTGCAATATAAACTTGTCTCCTTCATTAGAATTATTCTTTTATTTTAATTAATCTTCTTAGAATTATTCATAATAAACTTCTTATTCAGTGTACTTTTCTTATACCGTTTATTGATAGCTTACACATTTGCCAAAACATTAAAATCCTCGGCTTGGAAGCGAGTTTGCCGTGGCGGGAAAACCTTCCACAATTGAGAGCGCGGATACGATTTTTTCACTGGTGGAAAGTACCGTCCGACCATTAAGAACATTAATACGATACTTATTCACCAGTGAAAAATATCGTCGGACCAGTAAGAATGCTAATACGATACTTTTTCACCAGTGAAAAATGTCGTC
Organism: Nanipora kamurai; assembly: GCA_036872915.1. NCBI lineage: Eukaryota > Metazoa > Cnidaria > Anthozoa > Scleralcyonacea > Helioporidae > Nanipora > Nanipora kamurai. The sequence goes on from JBAHVQ010000062.1 coordinate 472,806, forward strand.
CGCCCAGTCAAAGCCTTTCACTTTCGAGCGTTACTCGTGCCCTTTATGGTGCGGAAAACTCAGTACTAATATAATAGTTATATTGCTGTGACAGTACTACACTTGCCTATTTACCAAATTTATGAACATTGGGTTGCACGAAGGCAAACCTGAAACATGTTGACCTATTTACTGTATTTACTAAATGTACTTCCTATAGCAAATATTTGACTGCTGATGATTGCCAAACATCGATTGAAATTTTTAAAAGGTAAAGGTATTATAAGAATTCAATACTATTGCTGGCCTACACAATGTAAATTTATTATCACCAACGTTCGCTTCGCTCATTCGGGACTTCATCAGAGGCTTAGCTGATAATTAATTTAAGTTCAGTATACCACAAACAATACTGAATTTATATAATATACTATACAATACTGATATATACTGTATATATATATATATATCGCCATGCAAACTTACACAGAATTAAAGGTAATATATATAATATTATAGGTAATAGGTAAAATAGTCTACTTGAGCTGTCGTTGGATGAAAGTTTACAAATGCAACCATCAACCAATCATAACTCGCGCTTGACACCAGAGTCCTGTCCTTCCCGTAATTTCTGGTCATTTTTCATATTTCCGGTGGTAATTTTTCATATTCCCGGAATTTCTAATTTATGGATACCTTATATACTCAGAAAAACGCGTCCTCAGCCCCAAACGGGTGTCGACCTGTAACCTTTTGATGTCCTGTGAGACACTCTAACCATTGAGCTACCAGAGCTAAGGTGCTGGTTCAATAGATGTGGGCTGCTTATGTCGTAACAATATATTAACCGTTTAACGCCCAACGTCCGATATACGGGACACCTAGAAGAAAAGAACAAATGAGACAACAAAACAAATACAAAGTGAAAACAAAGAATAAAAGAAAAAAAAAATCAGGCATTAAAGGGTTAATGATGTTAAATGAACTGCATGAAACTTATAGGCAAGTGTGGTGCATGTGTGAGTTTGAAGCAATTAGCAGACGATATTTTGTTTGATTTGTCTATTTATTTCATCATCTTTATGCATGGCAGCCTAATCAGCCATGGTAGCCTAATCAGCCTACAATAACCTAATTAAAATAACATTAAATGCTGTTTTTTATAAGGCCGTGCAACATAAAATTAATATAAAAAAGCACGCACTATTTTAAATAAGATACAGTATACCAAAATCAAAAACAGAACAATTACAACATTTATTATATGGCTGATTAACGTACTTCGTGATGATTGGTTAGCGGGAGGTCCGGAAAAAAGCGTATTGCCCTCAAGTCAATACACTGGGAGGGCAATACGCTTTTTTCGGACCGCGAATTTCAAAGTTTTAAAAATCAGTTAATGTGCAAGCAAACTACAACAAGAAAGTGTACCGTGACGATGAAGAGCACTCTCCAAGCGAATTTTACTACCCAAGTGAAACTGACGATGAAAA
>JBAHVQ010000062.1:474377-506403 GCA_036872915.1 Nanipora kamurai
TTACGTTTTTGAACGCTTGAAAACTCGCTTTCGTCTGAAACTAATGAATATTTATATAAGCAGAATGGCGTGTGATCTGTTGCTACCACGTCGCTAAGGGCGCGCGCGATTAGCCAATCAGAAGCAATTTTGGTTTAAAGGCGTATAAATGCAATATGTACTGTGAAGCTGTTGGACTGACACTTTTTTAAAAAGCAGTAGATAAAACTGACTTTGAAAGAATGTATACAGTAGTTATTGTAATGTTCTTGTTTGTGACAGGCTGGTATTGTCAGGTTTACTTGACCAGCAAGAGTGCAATTTTTGATGTGAAACTGTTGGCTGACTCCTTTTACATAGCAATAAGATAAACTTTGATATATATATATACATAAGATATATATTATATTTAATGTCCTAGTTACCTTTATCACTTATTTCAGGTTTGTTAACACAAAAATATTGTGCATTACCCCCTGTTCAGACTAGGTGCCTTGGCACGAGCCCAGCTTTTTCATCATGCCCAGCTCAAATTGGCTTGGCGCAGGTACTACATGTAAAGGTAGTACCGGTATCTGGGCACTACGCTCAGGTATGGGCACCAATATGAACACAATGCTATATGGTGCCCACTTTTTTACCAAGCACCATGAATTTATATTAATTATGTTAATTGTGTATTAATTATATTAATTTAAATTATTTTACCAAGCACCTGATCTGAACACAGATCTGAACAAGGTCACATTTGGTACGTGTGGTGGAACACCATGCCAGGGCACCTATTTACTGATACTGAATACATAATTGATTACGTTTCTATGCAATAAAGTGTTCTTTAAGATAAAGAAATGCATCATTCTTTCGGTTTAACATGGATGTGGAATGATTGCCCTACATCTGGCTCTGAAATCTGGCTCCGAAATCTGGCTCTAGGTGATCATCTTCAACATCAAGAACACCAGAGTGAAACGCTGCCTCTTTCAACAGGTCTTCTGTTACTTTCCAACCTAAAATGTTTGACATGCAGAGATAACACTGCGTATGTTCAAATTTATAAGCTATAGAAACATTTTCAAGAAAATGGTCATTTATAAGCAATATGGAACTGCAACTAGCAAGCAAGGCTGATCAGGGTGAGATTGATTTTATGGAACTCGCACCAATATACCTGTTGTAACCAATAGCACTTCAAGTACAGTATTGCTTACCACATTCTTCAAGACCATACTCTTGTGGGAAACTGCATACATGATCTGGAATGCCATTTGGAAGAACAGTATCTTGCTTCCTTATTCTGTGCGTATTCCATATTGTCTCTTTGGATACGTCTAGTTCATGTTGCAACAGTGGGATGAAAAGATGGCCAGGTAACAACCTAGGGAAAAATATTAACAAATTTGAATGATGCTCTTACAGTATATTGCTAATTGCTTGCTGGCTCCATTTTGCTCCTCCTTCTGATCAACTTCCAGTTTGAAATCTCTGTGTAATACCAAAAAGCCATATGAACAGGTACTTTTCTGAAAATAGTTAATTAAACATGAACCATAAACTAAATTGTAGACTGTAGTAACCCTGGTTCTTAACATACTTCAACTGGTGTTCCTAGAACTTTTCAAGTCTTTCACGGAGCTCTCTCCACCAGTGCCCAATCTATATTAATGATATGACATTATTTCATATCATATTTTACTGACACATTTAGTGAAAAGTTTATAAGATTTTGTGCAAAATCAAGAAAGGAATTCCATGGAGGGAGGAAATTATTGGAGAATTATAATCTGAAAATCCATGGCAGCATAAGAAAGAACAGCAGAAATTGGGGACTATGAAAGGGGCAGGGCCCTTTTACACAAATAAAAAAAGGCAAAAATAAAAGACCTAATGACAGCAGCCAACCCCATACCCTGGAATATATAACCTCCCCATTAATCAATGAAAATCCATATTATTAAAGAAATGAAACATTGGATTATTTCAGGTTATAGGGGTTATGTTGCAAAAAGCAATTGCTAACAATGCTGATTTCACAACATAAGTTTGCAAAGCATGCTGGTATACTATATACGAGCAAACTCAATCTACAGAGTGTAGAGAGTGTAAGTGTTTGCAAGCTTGGATATATACAACGAAAGGCTCCTTCTTCCATATTTATGAAAACTCAGAAAAGTTATGAGTTCCCCAACAGGAATCGAACCCGCGTCTCCCGATTACCGGTGCGGTTGTCTTACCACAAGACAAGTGGTAATCGGGAGACGGGTAATCTCCCGGCAATCGGGAAACGCGGGCTCGATTCCCGTTGGGGAACTCACAACTTTTCTGAGTTTTCATAAAGCTTGAAGAACGAGCCTTTCGTTGCTGGTATACTGTGGCAGTCCTGGTATAATTTTTTTTTTACTTTTTTTAAATTTTTTTAAAAATATTTTTGATTTTTAATTTTTTTTTAATCTCTAGTTTTTTTTTAAATGTTTTGTTATTTTTTAAATTTTTATTAATTTTTTATTACTATAACTAGAAAAAAAAATTACTAGCAATTATAAATATCAAATAGCAATTTTTTTAAAAAAATAATCAAAAATTCAAATGGCAGGCTTGGGCTGGTGATACAGAAGCATTTATACTTTCTTGACTACCTTTGAATAGCTACCAATAATTGAATTTGCAGCGTTTAGCCAATGGCAGGTGAACTTTGACTAGCTTCCAGAACTGGCTTAAAGTCTCTGGCCAATAGAAACGACTTTTGACTGGCTTCCAATGGGTGGTTCTGCAGGCGTGACTAGCTACCACGCAAAGTTGACTACCTCCCACGCAATCGGAACTTGCTTTCACGACTAGCTTTCACGCAGTTGGAATGGATCGCTCGCGGTGCGACAACCTTTTGCTCGCAAACATCGATTTTCGCGAATTGGCGAAGTTGTTTTATCCTTGGAGGGGTAGTTATTTCAAGTTTGATCGGAAGTCTTGAAGACTGAATTACCGAAGTCCGAAACTAAAATAAAAACAAAACAAACGAAACTTCGTTGATCAGAAAATTTTGACTAGCTTCCGGAAGTAGGCTTTTACACAATTTGCTCAGCAACTTTTTGGCAAGTTTTGCCTTTTCAAGCAACTTTATAGCAACTTTTGGATTCGAGCAACTTTGAGGCAACTTCTTTCAATTCGAGAAAATATATCCCTCTTAAGTAACAAAAAGCCTTTTTTTGCATTTTCTTCTGAAAAAAAAAATAAATGTCAATGTTTAATTCGATAATCAGGTTTTTCATGCTAGCTGTGTGGTGATTATTCCGAACTACGCCTCCGTTCTATCGTTGAGATCGGAACACGAAATAAAATTCACAGGAAACTCTCAGTTTGTGGTTTTGATTTAAATATCAACAGTAAAATCTCTTTATTTTCACGATCCCTCCCAAGTCATAAACGTTTTTCTCTCCTTCCGGTTCTTTTCACGTGTTCTTAAATTGTCCTTCGTTTACCCCTAAAGTCCTTTGCTTGTCTATTTATCCTATGATTTCCTAACAACAACTTCAACGCTATATTCGTAACAGTGATCACGGATTACTATATATATATATATAGCTTTTGTGATTCTGTAGCGATATACGGTCAGCGGTATCCATGCGTACACGTTTCCAAAACGGCGGCTAATGTTAGTTCAAGCGAAACATATCCCAGCTCGGAAGACTCTGCTAGTGAAGACTCAAGTATCGACCCGATCAACGTAGCAAAAGCACGTGGAGCAGATATTAAGGAGCCTGAAAAGGCTGCGATTGCAAGAAAGAGGAAAATCCAAAGAAACGAGGCAGGAGGAAAGAAAAATGTTTGCGGACAAAAGGATCCTAAAGTGAGTGCTTTTCAACGAGTCAGGGAAAACAAGAATGAGTTTCTTAGCTTCACAGTAACAACATGCTGAGATGCGATGCAGGCAGCGAAACTCTTGGTAAAAAGAAAAGCACTGTTCGCAAGCACATCAGCTCGGCAAAACACAATGACGCCAAGAAAGCTATACAGAACAGCAAGAAGAAAGACCAATCTCTTTTGACGTTCCTTCGAAGAAATGACGAGAAAGAACGCCTGCTCAGTCATTTTTGACGGGAGTGCAAGGCTAGGGGAAGCTCTTGCAGTCGTTGTTCGCTTTGTCGATAGCCAGTGGAACGTTCAGCAGCGCCTAATAAGACTTCAAGTCTTGGCTAAGTGCTTAAAAGCCGATGAACTTGCTCAGTGCCTGATCCAGTCTTTGGCTGTTGAATACTCAATTCGCCCTGGTCTATTCCTTGCAGCCATGAAAGATGGAGCTTCGGTTAATCGTGCTACTTTGGAGCAGGTTAAGTTCTATTTTGCTCAGCTGCTAGATATTACATGTTTCTCACACACCATTGACAACGTTGGGAAACATTTTGAATTCCGCGTTGTAGACCGATTTGCCCAATTATGGGTGGCCATGTTCTTTCACAGTGGTGCAGTACGCCTTGCTTGGATAGGGTAGAACAGGGACTGCTATGAAGACATTTAGCGCAACAAGATGGTGGAGCAAGTAGGAAGTCATGAAGCAAGTACTAGAGTACTTTGGAGATGTGGAACCCTTTTTAAGGGAGAACAACCATCTTGTTCCTGCTACAAGGCGACAACTCCTGGATATCTTCAATGATCCATCTGATGTTAAAGACCTGGAGTTGGAGCTAGCAGCACTTGTTGATGGAGGATCACACTTTCTCACGGCCACCTAATATCTAGAAGGGGATGAGCCACTTATATTCACTTGCTTTGAGCGCCTAGCTACTGTGGCACACTCGGTGACAGTAGATGCATATCCTAACCTTGAGGGAGTGGCTCGCCAACAAGCCAATGGAAACCTACCTCTGTACAATCAGCTTGTGACCAGAACAAAGGCATGCATAACCCCTGGGCTTCATTTCTTTCAATGAAAGTTCAGTCAAGAGTTCTATGGCCTTGTTTGTGCATTTAGAAGTGCAAGATTATGCTGCCCAGTTCAGGTCCAACAGCTCCGCCCAAATGCTGCATCTGTGGAAGAACTCCGAAACTTCAGTTTTCTCGATGTTGACGCAACTATTGCTGGTCTTGTTAATGAGCTTCCTCATTACTTAGCAGTTGCTGATGGCACAGATATTGATGAGGAAGAGGAGAAAGTACAATGGTGGGCCAGGCATGAACGCACTCTCCCTAATTGGTCAGCTGTTGTCCACAAGTTGCTTCTAGTGCAGCCAAGTTCTGCTTCGGCTGAAAGAGTTTTCAGCCTCATGAAGCATTTTTTCACTCATCAGCAGGAGAATGCACTTGAGGAAACTGTAGAAGCATCTGTTATGCTGCGTTACAATGGCAACCAGAGGAGAAAGATCCAGTGATTCATCAAAGTGGACACAAATATTAATACGACAGTCATTGAATTTGTAGATAATTTCAAGTTTTGTTTGTTTCAAGATGTTTAGTTGATAATGAAAACAGACATTATGTAAGTTATATTTTTAGGATGATTGAATGATAATGAAAACAGGCATGACTTATCTCAAGTCAAATAGTCGATAATGAAAACAGACATTATGCATTTTCATTTGGTCTGTATAGTACTCCCATTAACTGATCTACAATAAGATATAAGTGGAGGGATTGAAATATTATCAGATGTTACAAATTATTAGTGTATAGTGGCATAAATGTGCAAGAATTTACTTTAATTAGTAGTAAAAACTGATTTTTTAGACTTGAGAAATGAGCAACTTTTTCTTAAAATGAGCAACTTTTGGGCAACTTTTGAAGATTTTTGGAGCAACTTTTGACAGAAATCCGAGCAACTTGCGTAAAAGCCTATCCGGAAGCTAGTTGAGCTAGTCTGGATCTGCCCCTGCGGCTAGTAAGAACTTATTTCGAAACAAGTATTCTATAACTGACCAATTTTTAAGAAATTGCAGCTTGGGTTAATAATATTTTAATTCACCGATACTCAAGCTAGCCAATCGCAGGAGGTTATGTCTTTCTTCAGACCTCCTGCGGTGGGGTGTGGGGGCCCTTTCTTCAGTCGAGTAAGATGGTGTTTATATAGAAGCGAGCTATCCCTCCGTGTAGGGCTGGCTCTCTTTGCTGAGATCTCGTCACTCTGTCGAATCGTTTGTGAAATTGGCTTTAGTTTACAGGAGAAGAGGGCCAGTCCATCTAAGCGAGATCTGCTGGCTCACTTCCATGTAGTTTGAATGATATTAAAAAAAATTGTTCATACTGCTGCTAAATAGCCTTTAACACTTAGCCTATTGCAAAGTCACAGATTCAACTGCTGCTAATGCAGTTAAGTTTCACACTGCCTAACTATGTAGTGAATTTGATCTACCGTTCGCTTTACATTTCTAATTTGCTCGCAGGCTCTTATTGTTTTGGTAGCACCCGCTCGACCAAAAATTCGGTAAGTGATGCCGGCCTTAACTTTTTGAGAGGGGGCGGACGCCCCTCGCTGGCCACTTTGGACGCTGATTGTCACAAATCTAATAGGACTTTATCATATTTCATCAACTGTCCGTTTCCTGGTTATCTGTGTCATAGCCTAATTTCCCTTTAATCCATCAAGATGCAAAGACATCCCTCCAAGTGATCCGGTAGGGTTTCTCTTTCTCGAGACATCACCTCCCAGTACATACGTGGACACTTCGCAATGCCAAAAGCCGCGACTAAAATTCAGGTTCATGTATTTTGTACAGCTGAAGAAACCGCTAGGTTCAGCCAAATGAGACGTGTTTACTTACGAAATTGACCAAATTCCGAGCAAACAGAGGATAATTGTTACCCCACTAAAATAATAAGCTTACTGGCCACCAACGGAATATTTTTTCCACTTCAGTAACAACATAAGCATTAAAATTATGTCATGTAGGTAATCCATAAACCAGCTGGAAGATCGTCAACGGAACTCCCAACCCTCCTCCACGAGATGGTCTTGGTACCAGTCGTTAATCTGGCAAATCTCATGGAATTTGCGACAGCTTTGGTTTCTGAGATCTCCCTTGAATGAACTGAAGTAAACACTGTATTCTAATAACAGGCGTGTTAGTGTGGCATCCGAAGGAGGCTACATTAATTAAGTTACTTTGAAAACAACAAATGTAAATAAGACACAGCTGGTCATGTGAGACTTTTTTGTTCATACAATCCTAATGGCGCCATTTGGCTGCTTGGCCTAAAACTGCAAAAATAAGTTAATAGCTGAAATAAAATACTAGCAGTTTATATATAATAACTTATTTTAAACATCAGGAATGTGTAATAGATCCCTCAATGCTTAGCAACAGGAGAGCTCTTTGTTGCCAGGTATAAGTTTACAAGCTAGAACAATCAAGATTCCCATGTTAGTAAGCATTCATTCGCCTCCTTCTGTGCGCAGTAAGCTCAATCTTTTTACGTCGATGGACTATACAAGAAAACCCCTACCTCTAATACTAGTTCCGAAGACTATGTTTTACTGAGTTAAGGCATTCAATAACATTATCGGTGTTAAGCTCTTATTAAAAAGCCGATGGCAGGAAGAAGCGCTCTTCAGGGGTCAAGGATAGCCAATTTCTCTTGACCCTAAATACTTCGTTTAGTTTTATTAATTTATCAATAAGAATGTACTGGGACCAAGTGCCGATGCGGAGAAAAGGACATTTCCAACTTTCCTATAATGTACTGAGCAGAGAACAATCACTTACTGAAGTAATCGTGAACCTCCTCGTCTTTGTTCATTTAATTATTCTTTTATTTCCTGTCAGTGATCACGTGATAGCAAAACTAAACTGCCGACAGTTTCGAAACGTTTGAACATTGCGGTATCCACAATATTTGGCATTTTTAACTGGTTATACGTAGAAATCTGTTGTATTTGTTCATCGAAGATATTTGGAAAAGAAAGGAGAATCTTAAAGTGATTGAAGAGTCTGTTGGTTATGGAGAAGATGGACTGTCTCTCTGTGAAACGTTGGATAACAATTTAACTTGTCTGCGTGCATAATAATTGCTTGTAAATTCGAAAGCCGAGCCGTCGTCGACATACATTCTTGCCGCTCTGGTTTTAAACATTGTGAGGCAGGTCCATGGTTTTTGGTTGAGTAATGTGAAATATTTCGATTGGAACTGGGATTACCATCTGTTAACTTGAACATCATGGTGGAAGCTTCACTAACAATGGCCAACTTTGCAATCTTTATGTTGTTGGGCATCACAATTACATTTACGTCTTCAAATAGCATCAAAAGAGACTTCTTGATACCCGAAGGACTTCCACCTAATACGTTTGTTGGAAATCTTTCTTTACCTCGTCCTCTGAAACTGATCCAACTGAAATCAATTCCGCCGGAATTTAACGTGAATCTTGTTACGGGAGTTATAACTTCCACAGTCACATTAGACCGAGAAACACAAAGTTCTTATTCTTTTGACTTACATGTAATCGATCAGAGTGTAAGTCTTATTAACGTTTACATAAAAGTGGGGGATGTTAATGATGAAGATCCGATGTTTACGTTTTTAAATCGAACTGTATCCATCTCAGAAGCGTATAATATTGGCTATAAATACGACCTGGGAATAGTGACTGATCGAGACGAAGGTATGAATGCTGTTCAGAACGACACTGTTCGAATTTTATCTGGAAACGTGGGTGATGTATTCAACGTCAGTGTTGGAAAATCTGGAACGAGCTCCTACCGCGTCTACCTTGTAATTGCATCAAAACTGAGACGAAACGTTAAGGATAGGTATGTTTTGAACATTACAGCTTCAGACAAAGGCATTCCAGTGAGAACTGGATATATCTTGTTGACAGTAATCGTTGAAGATTATAATGACTGCGCACCTGAATTTAATAGACCTGATTACAGCGCAGTGGTTTCTGAGAGTGCTCCTAAAACAACAATTGTGCTGAATTTGACAACAACAGACTGTGACTTTGGCAAGAATGCTGAGGTTAAGTATGAAATGGATTATGGACATGATAAGGACAGGTACTTTGGGATTAAACAAAAAGGCCACCTTGGTTTCATACAGACAAATTTAGATCTAGATTATGAGACAAAAAAACTGTTCAATTTGCGAGTGATTGCTGCTGATTTGGGAACTCCACCAAAAACGTCTCATGTTGATGTAATTGTTGAAGTGAGAGATGAAAATGATAACAGTCCTGAAATTGGCACTTTTTACTTTAATTCTATTAAAGAAAATGCACATATTAATGCTACAGTAGCCTCCATTAAAATACAGGATAAGGATGCTGGTGAAAATGCTCGGTTGGATGTGAAAATAGAGCCTCAAGATGTGTTTTTTATAAGAAGAGCATCAAAAGGACTATTTTATGTCTATTTGAAGACAACATTGGACAGAGAAATGCAAAAAAGTTACAAAATAATTGTTACTGCGACTGACCATGGCAAACCCCCACGAAAATCTCTGAGTGCTGCTTCCTTGACAATTGGTGATGTAAATGACAACCCTCCAAAGTTTGACCAGGTTCGTTACATCAAAGATATCTTGGAGTCTGAAAAGATTGGTTCTCCTGTTGTTACTGTTCATGCCACTGATCCAGACACAGTTTCTGCAAACAGCATAACGTACCATTTTATATCAACTCAAAACACTAATTATTCAACTTGGTTCGAAATAAATTCAACTTCTGGACTTATTTCTGTTGCATCTGGTATTGACAGAGAAAAGTATTCACAAGTAGTTCTAGTTGTTGAAGCTCGTGATGGTGGAATCCCAGAATACTCAGCAAACTGCACAGTTATGTTGAATATCTTAGATGTGAATGATAATGCTCCTGAGTTTTCAAGCTTGCAATATACAGCATCTGTTCCTGAAAATTCTCAAGCAGGACAATTTGTGGTGCAGGTTATTGCTTCCGACAAAGATCTCATAGCACCTTGGCATGTTTTTTATTCTTTTGACCCCAGCTTGCCTCCTCCAAAGCAAGTCTTCAACATAAATAAGAGCTCAGGAATTGTTACTACTCTTCAAACATTGGATCGTGAAGTTGTTGATAAATATGAATTTGGAGTTATTGCCCAGGATGCTGGTGGCTTGAAAGGTACAGCGCAGGTCAAGGTGCTGGTGGAAGATGCAAATGATAATGCACCATTCTTCAAACCTGAATTTTATAATACATCTGTCCTTGAAAACATCACTGTTGGATCACCACTGGTTAAGCTACTGGCCTATGATAATGACACTGACTGGAATGCTCGCATATCCTATGAAATTATTTCTGGAAATAAAAAAAACACTTTCATGTTAGGTAAAACCAATGGTGTAGTTAGCCTTCAGAAGAAATTAGACAGAGAAAAGGAGGGAAAATACTTGCTGGAGTGCCGTGCAATAGATAATGGGGGACGAACTTCACTAAATCTTGCTGTGGTGGAAATTTTTGTTGAGGATGTGAATGATGACCCCCCAGTGTTCATGAGAAAGGACTACACTTTTTATGTTGCTGAGAACACCTTTCCAAATGTTATTATTGGTACAGTGTCTGCTCAAAGTGGTGATCAAGGACCAGGTGGAGTGATAAGCTACTCTGTTAAACCTCCAGATGCTCAACAGATTTTTTTTGTCAACAATTCTGGTGCAATATTTACCAAGGCAGACCTTGATCATGAAATACAACCAAAGCATGTTTTTGCTGTTGAAGCAAGGGACCATGGTGATCCACCCCTTTTTGGTTTAGTGAGTGTTACTGTGTATGTTCAAGACGTCAATGATAACCCTCCTGTGTGGGGTAATAATGACATTAAAATAAACCTTTTTGAAAATACAAGAGTTGGTGATGTATTTTTTGTGTTCAATGCCTCTGATATTGATGCTGGAAAAAATGGTGAAGTAACATATAGCATTGCTTTTGGGCCTCATAATGTGTTTTATCTTAATCCGAAGACTGGTAGTTTATCACTAACGGTTCCTGTTGATTATGAGCAGGTCCATTTCTTCCATATAACTGTGAATGCTTCAGACTCTGGAACACCATCTTTCACTTCAGTAGCAAGTGTAAACATTTCAATTGTGGATGTTAATGACAATGCTCCCCTCCTGAACCAGTCACATGTGTCTGTTAGTGAAGATGAGGCCCTTAATAAAATCCTGTTCACTTTTCATGCCGTGGATAGAGATAGTGGCAAGAATGGACAAATTTGGTATAAACTTGAGACTGGTGTTGCTGCAAGAAACTTCGAACTAAATCGGAATGGTGAACTAGCACTTAAAGCAGCACTTGACCGAGAAAAACGTGAGAAACATGAACTTTATGTCCTTGCTGGAGACTACGGAACACCACCTTTATCTTCTCGGATAAAATTCACTGTTTATGTAGAAGATGTCAATGATGAGACCCCAATTTTTTCAAAGAACTTTGCATTTACTACAACAGAAAATAAAAGTCCTGGAACATTGATCGGAAAACTAACAGCAACTGATAGAGATATCGGCCAGAATTCGGAATTACGATACAGATTAGTGAATTCAACTGGTAAATTTGAGATTGATCCCATATCAGGTATCCTGCGAAACAGAGTTAAGCTGGACAGAGAAGAAACTGAAGTGTACAGTGTAAAAGTTAAAGTGTTTGACCAGGGTGTGCCTTCAAGAAGCAGTACAACTGTTGCTGATGTTTACGTCCAGGATGTCAACGACAATGCTCCTGAATTTACCAAAGACCATTATAAAGTAAAAATTCGTGAAGATGTGGTAAAAGGAACCACAATTGTGACAGTGAAAGCCCATGACCGTGATGCAGGTCTCAATGCCTCTGTAATCTATTTTCTCAATACTGGTAACACACAGGGGGGTGTAGAGATGTTTCACATTAACAAAACAACTGGGGAGATATTTATTGTAGCTTCCCTGGACAGAGAAGTCAAAGAATATTTTGTGCTGAGTATTGTAGCAAATGATGAAGGTCGTCCACCAAAGGACGCAATAAGCAAAGTGTTCGTCACTGTGTTAGATGTGAATGATCATAAACCTGCATTCGAGCTCAGAAATGACTCCGTGAATGTGCCTGAAAGGCTACCAGTTGGTAAAATTGTCTACAATGCTAATGCCACTGATCCTGACCAAGGACCAAATGGTAATATCATATATTCAATAATTCCTAAAGGAGTTGGGGAGCAGATGTTTGAAATAGATCGCAATACAGGTGCAGTAATTTTAATCAAACCTCTGGACTATGAAAAGACAAAGCAGTATACTCTTCGGATTCAAGCTTCTGACAACCCTGAACAGGATCCAAAGAAAAGTATTCTTCGATTGTACATCAATGTTCTCGATTCAAACGATAACAGTCCAATTTTTTCAAAGAATCCAATTATTGCTAGCGTTAAAGAAGGGGTAAGTCGAGGGACCAAAGTTCACAAACCAATCATTGCCACGGATAAGGACTCCGGAATAAATAGCAGGATAGTGTATTCCATCGTCAGTCAGGCACCCAAGTCTGCCTTCAAAATTGATCCCTTCAAAGCACAGTTGACTACGGACGTTCAAATAGATAGAGAAGATGTCCAGGAATATACCCTAGTTATTAAAGCCATAGACCAGGCCGCTGTTATATCAGAGCAACTGTCAAGTACAGTAACCGTAAAGATCCTCGTCTTGGATGTTAATGACTGTGCTCCCGTATTCACATCCCGGAGTGAAGCCTTTGTCATGGAAGACGAACCGTTGAACTATACAGTCATTACATTTACTGCTGACGACAAAGACTCTGGAAAAGGAGGCGAGGTAAAGTTCAGTATTACTGATGGCAACAACGATGACATTTTTGAATTGGATCCTTCTTGGGGCTCTTTGATTCTGAAGAAAAGGCTAGACCGAGAGAGAGTCGAAATTTACAAGCTGGAAGTCGTGGCAATGGATCAGGGACATAAACCTTTATCGACAACAATAACTTTTACAATTTCTGTGCAAGATGTTAACGATAACCGGCCTCAGTTTTCCAACTATGTTTACGAGGCTTCTGTCAGTGAAAATGAAGATGCCGGTTACTATGTTTTGACAACTCTAGCAAAGGATGCAGACAGTGGTCTACGAGGAGAATTACTTTACAGCATACCGGCAGGTATTGCCGACGATCTGTTCACTATTAATCAAACCAGTGGCGTTATTTCAACAACGTCCTCGTTGGATAGGGAAAAAGAGCAATCGTACCAGCTAACTGTCTATGTTAGAGATAACTTCTATCCCTACTATACCGACAGTGCAACTGTTATAATCAATGTTACAGATACGAATGACAACGCTCCGTTATTTTTGAACAGAAGTTTTGAAGTACGAATCCCCGAGAACCAGCCTTTCCGGTTCGTTAGCTTGCTTATCGCTCATGATATTGACACAGGTGCTAATGCCGCGTTGGTTTACTCAATCAAAGCTGGAAATGTGGGTGGTTATTTTGCAGTGGATCAGAACACTGGTCTTCTATCCACTCGAACGCCTCTTGATCGCGAGGAGATTCCAATTCATCGTTTAGTTATTCAAGTTAAGGACTCGGGAGAACCTGCACAATCTTCCTCGGTAAACGTCACGGTGGTTGTACTTGATAAAAATGACAATGCTCCTAAATTCAGTTCAAAAGAATTGAATGTGTCGATCCCGGAACATATCCTGCCTGGAACGTCGGTAGTGCAGTTAGCAGCTGTGGACGATGACGAAAGTTCTAATACGGCGATAGCTTACAGTTTCGGCGATGGAGCTGAAGTTCCATTCGGCTTGGATTCGACCAGTGGCCTGATCTACACCTTAACTTATTTAAATGCCAGTGAAGTAGAGACCTATAATGTTGTCGTAGTTGCCAGTGATCAAGGAGAATCCGAAGCGCTTACACAGTCCATTAGTGTGAACATTTTCGTTAATAACACCGGAAATATTCCACTCCGATTTACAGAAGTTGTCTACAATGTGAATTTAACTGTCAATGTTCAAGCTGGAATTGATATACTGCAGCTCCACTTGGAAAACCGAAATTTAAATCAAGGTGATGTGGAGTACCATAGAGAAAGTGGGCAAAGTATTTTGGCTGTTGATCTTATCAAAGGAAATGTTAGTTTTACTACGAAACCAAACAGCGGAGGATACGTGTTTAGCGTGAGAGCAATATTGGTACGTGATCCAAGTAATACGGCGCTTTGCTTCGTGATTGTCACAGTTCGAAACACCAGCCGACGTCCTAGTTTTATTGACTTGGCCTACTACGCCACTTTAAACGAAAATGTTTCTACTGGCACTTCTGTCGGGAAGTTAACACCAAGGACGAGAGGAAATGTTACTTTTCAACTGGTAAATGGGAATGAGTTCAACGCATTTCAAATCACTGCCCTTGGCGAAATCAAAGTTGATAATGCAAGTGCTCTGGACTACGAGAGGACTCGTCATTTTGAACTTGATGTAAAGGGGGACTGGGGAAATCTGGTGACTAATATTGCCTTTGCAAAAGTTTACATTGATATCCGCAATGTGGACGATAAGCCACCCGTGTTCAGACAGAAGGTATTCATAACAAGTATTCCGGAAAGCAACAAGTCCCAGGACAATCGTATTGTAACCAAATTACATGTGTTTGATTTTGGAAGCTTTGAGAAATCATTTACCATCGTGTCTGGAAACAGTGATAGTGTCTTTGTCATAACTCCTCGTACCGGAGTGTTAAGCCTTCAGAAAGCTGTTGATCGTGAATACAGGAAACTTTATAATCTGACCGTGATGGTTAGCAGAGGAAAATTATGGTCAAAAAGCACTGTACTCGTACTAATTACTGACATCAACGACAATTCTCCGACATTACCTAGTACTTTAACTTTCAATGTCACCGAAAACAGCCTTCCAGGAACTCCTGTCGGACAGGTTAAAGCAACGGATCGAGATAATTCTTCCGCGCTTAAGTACTCTTTTGCTAATGGAAAACAACGACACGACCCTTTCGTTATTGACCTATACACTGGAAACCTTAGCTTGGTTGGTATGCCAGACTATGAGACTTTACCTAATGTGCATTTCTTTGAACTAACTGCAAGTGATAGCCGAACCATGGCGAAAACGCGGGTGTCTGTCACTACTCTGGACATCAACGACAACAAACCAAGGTTTGGGAAGCCATCATACAACATTCAACCTAATGAAGTAGTGCCTGCCAATCAACGGCTCATACAAGTTAATGCAACTGACAAAGACGATGGTGTCAATGGCAAGATCACCTACTCAATGTCACCGATGGATGGATTAGCCATTAATTCGAACAGTGGGATAATTTCGAGCACCAAACCCCTAGTCTACAATCCCTATGAGTCGTTCATCGATGTTGTCATTACTGCAAGCGACCAGGGCTCCCCACAGCTTTCTTCTAAGGTTCCATTTCGAATTCGTGTGCTTGATGCTAACAACAATCCGCCAAAGTTTGAAAACGTGAGCTACGACGAAAATATCCCGGAGAATGCGAAAGTCGGAACTCCCGTGGTAACAATAGAAGCTACAGATTCTGACTCGACGTCAAGCAACAAAAGAATTACGTATAGAATATTATATGGTGACGTTGGGCGGAAGTTCAACATTGAACAACGAACTGGTATCCTTCGTGTCCGACATGAACTAGATCGTGAGGAGAAAGATCAATACTCCCTTCTGGTTATAGCTGAAGATGACAGTTCAATTCCAAACAATGCAGATCGAATAACTGTTCGAATTACGGTCGATGATGTAAACGATAATGCTCCAGAATTCCAGAGAAATGAATATTACGCCAGGGACAATAGCGGACCGATGTACAGAACAAATGTAGTGGAGAATGCGAAACTCGACAGTGATGTGCTCGTAGTTCGTGCAACAGACCAGGACGTTGGGCGGAACAGCGAGATCGAATATTCCATCAGTTCCGGAAATGACGGTGGATGGTTTTTGATTGACACCGATGGTCACTTACGGTTAGTCAGCCCATTGGATCGCGACGTTATACCAATTCATCGTCTCTCTGTGCGAGCTACAGATAAAGGTAAATTCCTTCAATATTATACCTAATATCACATTTGTTTTCTTTAACGAAAATAGTTATGAAAACGCCAGAAAAGTAAAATTTTCCACACTTTCAAAAGTTTGCGGTACGAGCTTCTCTTTCTGTTGGAAGCAGCAGCGGAACTTAGATAACGATATGGAGAAGGGTTATAGTAACTCCAGCGGGATCTTTTGCACCATTTTTGCACATTTTGCACCAGTTTGCATATTTGAACCAAACATTTTCTGACAAGATCGTTTTGTATTTTGCTATGCTGCATTATTCTAACATAACATTTTATGCTATACATTCTCTTATTTAAAAGTAGGCATTTAGTAACAAAGAATGTCGATTAAATTTATTCTTTATTATTTTCCGCTGGCCACATGTAATCAGGTGAACTTTTGTGTTAATAACGTCACTACATATACGGGTTAAATCAGAGAAATGTTAAATCTTGCTGATATATATTTCAGAGGGTATGATTAAGAATGCTAAGAACCTTGATAGCGATATTTCTATTCGTGTGCATGACGGGAAGTTTATGTAATACAGTTACCATAGCAATATGCTTGGTTTCAGATCCCTTTGTCTTATCTTTTAAAACGTAATTTACAAGGTCCCTGAAAAACGTTTGCTGACTTTTAATGAGCTATGATTTTGCACCAAGCTTTCTATTGCAAGATACAAAAATATTTGTCAAATTTATCCATCACATTGAAAAATACATGTATTACGAAATTTATCAATAGCTGAAAGAAGCTTGAAGTCTGGTGTTTTGTCATTCAACAGTCCGTCGAGCACTCAAATAGTAATATTGTTGCTCAGTTCTGTTGCCGTCTTTACGGTACTTTCCGGAATATCAGTGGCAATATTTGACAGATGTTCCTTGGACGATTAATTGCGTCTTCCCTCGAAAACATTAAATCTTTAAATAAAACCTATGAAAAACGATCATCAAAAAATTTTGAACAGGGTTCTTCGTTATTCATCGCCACGTAACCTTTACGGGTGAATAACTTTTTGGTGAAAGAAGATTGCCGCGTAGTGTAAAATTGAAAGACCGAAACCGTAGAAGCAAGAACATAACGAAAAGGAAATCCTTTAATTTCATTCTTTAGCTTATTATTGCGGTTGTATCGCCGTTTCGTTCTCTGGCAGCTCCAGGTCTCACAGTTTCGACGGAGGCCAGTTGAGAGGCAAGCTGTGATTTGGGTGGGAATGAAAATCCTTTTAATGCGAAAACGCCACAAATCTGATTCCTCTTTTGATTCAAAATTTCAACCATTAAACTTTAATCCGTTTTTCGATCTAGATGATTCATTTTTTTGTGGGAAAGACAGCTTTTTCACTACAAAATTGATCGAAACCTAAACCTTTTTACATGGAACTTTTTAATTTTCACTTTGTTAAAAGACTGATTGCAAGTCTTAAACGTTTGGTCCCCTCATACCAAGCCAAGAATGACTCGAATTATGGACAAATAGATTGAAATTTCAATTGTTAGAATAAAACAGTGCCGAGTCATGCTTCTTCCCCCCTCATCCGCCATGTAAAATCTGCAATGTTTTTTCTTTTTCCCGTGATATAACATTCTTTATGATTCTTGGCTTCTGTTTCCTTGTCATATATGAAAGGAATTACTAGAGAAAAT
Source organism: Nanipora kamurai (assembly GCA_036872915.1). NCBI lineage: Eukaryota > Metazoa > Cnidaria > Anthozoa > Scleralcyonacea > Helioporidae > Nanipora > Nanipora kamurai. Next base: position 492,005 of record JBAHVQ010000062.1, read on the forward strand.
ATAGATTTGAGTGAGACTTTGGGTGTCCGGACCGCTGCCCTATCAATTGAGCTATCGAGTACCCTACGAACAACAGGGGGTCAATTCCACCAAACTTGAAAGGTCAAGTTAAAAACGACAGCGTGCTGGACACACTTAACTTGTTCAGGAATACAAAAAGCAGCAAACATTTGCTTTAAGACAGGTGCTTTAGGGCCCCAGTGTTAATATCAAGGGGCAGTCTCTGTAAAAACCGCCGGCGGAATTTCTCGTCAAAAATGGACTTGCTAATGGACAATGCAATTCCAGAAACTAAAGCTCTTTTGGCTGAATTATTTCTGTGACTTCAGAAATCGGAAAAAACGACCTTGACCCCTCGTCAGCCATTTTCACACATGTTGAATTCCAAAAATTGGGCAAGTTCAATGAACTGCTTCGTCGAAAGTATATGAGCCCGAGCTTTATGTTAGCGCGAGTCTCTCTGCTTTACGCGAAAGTGTTCTAAACCCCCATACCTCAGACACCCGCAGAGTAGCTGGTCACATGTTCGACTTACTCAATGTCGGAAATGCTTGTAAATAAACAATGATGTAAAGAGATACTCTTAAACTCAATGTGAATGGACAATAGCCAAACTGGAAGACGTCAGAGATATCCGTAAAAGAGATTAAGTATCCTTTGTTACTTGCATGTAAGTTGGGACCGTCATAGAAGGAGAATGTGTTTGGCTTGTCTTTTTTCGAATAAATTGTTTAATTCGAGATTGTTTAGTGGTCCTGTGGTCTAAAAGCTGATAGTATACAGTCCCTTGAAAAAGTTGAGAAACCAGCTGATGCATAACTGCCTTGTGCAAACGCGCAAAGCAGAAAAGCGCCAAACTCAAGACCGTTTTTCGCGAAGGCAAGTTTTGACCGTATTGAAAATGGATTTAACAAAAAGTGGGAAACTTCACTTGGACATAGTTCATAGAAATAACAGTGGAAGGTTCCATCTTCAACATTCTGCACTAAAACTTGATGGCATCGATCTCCTTCACTAATCGGTGGTTTCGAAGGACATCTAAGGTCAGAAGAGTGGAATTTTGATAGATGTGTGTTACTTTCGAGTTTGAAAACCAAGAGTTACACACGCCTTGTCCTTCACACGCGAATCCTTCACACAAGCGTGCTAAACTCGTGACTTTATGTTGTTATCACTAACTGTTTTTCTACAGGAAGAATTACGTCAATCTGTAATAAAGAATTGTCTGAAAAAACTTCATGCTGGTGAGAACCAGAACATGTTATGTGTATCAGGCGATATTTTTGCGTCTTGTACTCAACTTGCCTCAGTGTGCAGAGTTTACTAACCAGAAGGATTGAGATGTAACTGCTCAATGTTTGTTTGCTATGGTATACGGAAAAAAGCTTCTCTTGCAGCGCTTCAAGGAGAGTATCAGATATTATCAAACTGCTGTACTCTTTTTGTTTTACAGTGAAGCTGTACTCTTGCGTTAAGGGTCATAGAGATTAATAGAACTATACTCAGTGGGGTGCGTAAGAGAGCTCCTGGATGACACTTACTAAAATTCTCTTTTCCTGCTCCATTTCTTCACTGGACAAGGCATCATCTCAACATCCTTCCATTTCTTTGTCACTAACAGTCTTACGGGAAAAGAATCCTGGAATCTGTGCTTTGCTTAGCCATTCACGTCTTTCGAACAGCCTCTCGCCACTCTTCAAACGCCCTTCAGTCGGAATTGATGGAGTGAATGCCAACATTTTAGTGAGCCTACAAATCTTCGAACCAACTAAACGACTGTGTGCCTGCAACTTCAGGACATTGGTGCAGTACATCACCGACGTCAGCAAGTTGATTTCTCTGACTGTTTTGTTACAGCTAGATGATGGCTGGAAAAAACTCTTGTCGTCGGCTATGACCAACGAAGTTGGTCCTTGTGTCTATATGAAGACATTCCCTGCTGAGGCTCTGAGAAGTCGTACCTTTTTAATTTAATACTTTACCTCTCACCAATCCCTGTCATTGCGGCAATCAAGTAATGTTGTGTTAGCATCCAGATTTGTCAGAACGCAGGACTCTTCCAACTGATGGTTGCTCCTTCTTAATGTAAGACGGTAGGTATTCAATGATGCTTGCCACAGCAAACCAGTCCTGCGTGCAGCTGTTAAAATTGTGGACGTAAACCACGACTTCAGTGACACCGGTGACGCTTCATTCTTTGAGATGACACTCGAAATGTGCCAACTTAGGCCACGTTTTCCAAACCAGTCGATTTGCTTTTCTCTATATTTCAATTACAAAAGCCTCATTGCCCAGCCGATAACTATTAGTACAGAGTTGAAGACTAGGCTGTCCACAAACTAGTGCTTACTGGTTTCTTGATTAGCTGAACGAAGAATGTGTGTTTTCCATGCAGAAACGCTTTCCTTAGCTTGATTCAGGTCATGAAGTAAGTTCCCTTGTTGCTCACTGGTGCTGAATTTTGATGTCGAGATTCGCGTTTCGATGCTCTCAAAGCCGTTCTTGGCTCTTTTACAACTGTTGCAGGTTTCGACGTGATTGTAATTGCAGGTCTCCTGTAACTCGTGATCTGCTGGATCGCTAAGGGCATAAATCTGCACTGGTCAGCACACTGACTCTGTGAAAGCTTGCACTGCTCTCTATCTGTTGTCTTGAGGCACTGCTTAGCATGGCGCAGCTCGTTACAGGTTTCATCTGCCCATTCTTTCGGTACATCCACTTTTTGGAGTTCATCTACGATCTTTAGAGCTGTCTGAAAAACTTCTGTACCCTCTGCCGCTGTATTATCTAGTCTCTTCAAACTCGTACGCTGCGAAGCCTCCTTTACACACAGTATTCGGTACAAAGACGCTCTACTCAAGGGAGGACCGTTCTCAGTACTTTAGGTATTGGACAATTAGAGTTGATCGCGCGACAGTACGAACGACATTGTGAACTTGTCGCCAACTTCTAACTTGAGCGTGTGCGAAATGCTACATCTTGAATCTCATAGTTTCACATTAGCGAACACTGCCAAACTTTTTCTGTGGTCGTGAATCACGAGTGGCCCCTAAGCAAACGTTCTTTAAATTTTGTAAACGTCATACGAATAAATGAAATTGTGTATGAAATATTCATGAAGCCGATTAAGCCTTTACCGGGTTTGAATTTCCTGGAACGTTTCTGTGACCTCTAAGTCCCTCAACCAAACCTCTTTTTGTACCACAGTGTTATGGTTCTTGCGACAGTTACATATGGCTGAAAAAGTACAGAACGTTTCAGTAATGGTATCTAAGCTTTTTTGTAATGATCGTTAATTTTTTTATTCGCAGAAGTAAATGAGATTTCAAAGTCACTTGTGTGGACTTCACGGACGATTTCACGCCGATTCCAATACGATTTAAACATAAAGTAACCAAACTTAAATTGTGTCCTAGCGGACACTCGTCCGATCGGATCTTTCTTTTTATCTTTGGTTGTGTCTCATAGACAACATATAGGAAAGATAACAGGCAAAAATAGCAATCCAGACTGCAAAATCGAATTACTCGTGTAAACGGGACATTTAGAATTCAACTTCCCTATTATAATCTCAAACTAATAGTTTTGGAGCGCCGTTTGCGGAGTGATATTTTATGTCCAAGTTTCTAACGGAAGGCAGAGAGTTCGTTCCCATTGGTAACATTACAAGCATACGTCAAAACTGAGTAATAAAATTATACCGTCATCACACTAAACTAATAATGGTAGTATAAGTCGTTCGGAATCCTGTAAGGCCGATTCAGTTACACATACAGCGATTAACATCGCCTGATGGGGCATTCGAGTGATACGGCAAACAGGCCAATTTGCAGCGAAAAGTGTGAAGTCAGCAAACTTTGGAATCCTACTGTACACTGAAAGAAATCGATGCCACCAGGTTTTACTGCAGAGAACATTGTAGGAGAAACCTTCAATTCTTATTTCATATGAACTGGGTCGGTGTGAAGTTTCCCACTTTTTGTTAAATCCATCTTGAAAATCGTCAAAGGATCCGCTTTCTATAAACGTTCTTGGGTTGGTCGAACATTTGACTAGTTACTCGGCAGGTATCGGAGGTACGGGGTTTAGAACGCACTGATGTAAAGCAGAGACTAAACTTTATTTCAAATCCACGTTTAAGGCTCGAGTTCATATGCTTTTGACGAAATAAGTCGTCATAATTACCCAATTTTTGGAATTCAACATGTGTGAAAATAGCTGACAAGAGTTTCAGTTTTTGAAGTTGCATATTAACCTTGACTCTTGGAGGGGGGGGAGTTAAAAAAATCCATTTTTAACGAAAAGTTCCGAAGGTGGTTTTACACTGACTGCCTGTTAAAGCGCCTTGGACCGCGTTCACACGAATCCGGATCAAAAAAGCAACGCCTGAATACCGTTGCGTTCACACGGATCCATCATAATTTATCTATGGTTTCAGCAGAGTTCACACGACTCCGGTTGTCTGGCAATCTTGCTTCGATTTCTGGTTTAGCGCCTTATTTTATTCGCCAAAACCGTAAAGAGAGGGAGTTGAGAGCTAAGACGTAGCAAAACAGTGATAGTGATGGCAAGTTCGTTCACACGGCGCCGCTAAGGGATCCGTTTTCATTTCACCCCGTTTAGAAACCGTTTTAAAATCGCTCCAGTTGAAGTGACGTTTTCATAGAATTTCGATGCGGAAGCGTGTGAACGCAACGGTGTTTTGTGACTTAACGCCATTTTCAAATCGATCCGGCATCGTGTGAACGCGGTCTAAGAGAACCGTTAGTTTCGAGCTTGACATAGTAACACCCAAACATAACATAACGTGACGTGACATGGCATTACATAACATGACATTACATAACGTGACGTGACGTGACATGACATGACATGTCATGTCACGTTATGTTAGGTTATGTTATGTTTTGTTTTATTTTGTTCAGGTATGGTATGGTATGTTATGTTTTGTTTGGTTATGTTTTGTGAGATATACCGGGTGGCCCAAAAAAAGTACTCCTCTTTGATTCAGTATAACTTAAAAAGTAAAAGAGCTCTTACACTTAAACAATAGGCATTGTATTCAGTAATGTATAACTTAAATTTTGGTATATACCATGGTATATACCATGTGAATTTTAACGTAGTATTGACTGAGATAACTGCGTTTAAAGTTGAGTTAACGTTTCTGGAAATGTCGAAAATGAACGATTTTAATTTTGGTTGTAAGAGATTTTTAAATTTAATTGAGCTCGCGCGAGGTCGATGAAATGTACATCGACGTGTGTTGATATGTGTTGCTCATTTTCAAGGAAGTTGGTTCTACCTCCCCTCACCAAGATGTTTTCGAAAGTCTGTTTAACTCCAGCTTCCAGTGATAGTGTTTGCTTCCAGTGTAGAGACGATATATGGAGTGTTGATAAACGATAGAAATTATTTGGCTACTGTCAAAAGGCACCAGTTTGTGATAATTTAGAGATAGATGTCGGCGTTTGGTAACAGTGAGATACCTGCTTGTCGAATACAGTCTGTCGATCTTATGCCGACAAAAACTTTACCTTACTGAAAAAAACACACCCTTGTATACCTTTGGTATAGGAGTAAGTCCTTTCCAACGTGAAGTCCAAGACTAACGGGCCTATTTCAAAATGTAAACTCTTCCCAGATCCAGTCGGGGAATGAAAGAACTCACGACTGCCGTTGACGTATTCCTCATTCACTTTTCGTTATCCTTCTCTGAGCTGCTGGTACTTGTCTACGAAGACAAAATTCTATCGCTTATTCGGTTAAATTAATTTCATCAATTACAAAATAACTTCAGTACTTTAATAGCGGTTTTACAAAATGGCAGCGTTGAGTAGTCGAGGCGAAGTTACCCTGAATGTAATTAATTCCTGGTAAGGTGACACCTTGTGATGTTCAATAGTCGTTGCTTTCTATTGCCTAGATCATTTTAGACCGTTTTGTATTTTGCTCCCGTCTGAAGTTTATCTCAGAAATGAAGAAATAGTTTGTTTCCTAAAAAAAAAGTCAAAAAATAGTTTAGTTTTGAAACCTTAAGAAACATGCGAAAGCCACAAACTGATTTGCAGAGGCTGGCACCCAAAACACGACGATTTACTACGATGTAAAAGGTTGAGGCTTTGTTCCCATACGAAGCCATTATCTTGCATAAAAGCACTAAATATTGGAAAATTTTCGTTGAGCAATCTTCTGCTACATCGAAAGGCAGAAATTGACCGAGAAAGGCGGTTTGAGTTCGATGGCATTCCTCCATTTATTGACGGAACAGATTTTCAATGTAACTGACTTCATTATTGTTTTCAATACTACAGGCGATCTACCAAAGGCATCCGAAATCTCTGTCGTTATAACAGTAGACGACATCAACGATAATGCCCCAGTCTTCAAACAACCAAAGGATTTAGGCGTGCCGGAAAACGCTGATATTGACTCATCAGCTGGAACTATCAAAGCTACAGATGCTGACTCCGGAAATAATCAGCTAATCTATTACTCTCTCATCAACGGAACAGGTTTTAGCTTATTTAAGATTTCAAAACTCACTGGTGAATTGAGAACAACAGCTGTATTTGATTACGAGAATCAAAGTAGTTACACTCTAACAGTAAAAGCTGAAGATCAAGGCGATCCTCGCCGTTCGACCGTTCGTTCTTTCCACATTCAAATAAAAAGTGTGGACGAGTACAAACCAAACTTTTTGAATGAGAGTTATTCATTTGTTGTTCCTGGTAATTCTAAGAAAGGAGATCGAGTTGGTCAGGTTCAGGCTGTTGATCGTGATAGGGGGCCTGATGGTGTGATAAAGTACGAACTGGTTTCCCCCGTTGGACCGTTTGCTGTCAACATTTCTTCAGGAGAAATATATCTGACCGTGGATTTACTGACCTTCAAACAAGATAACAGAAAGAAGCGTGATACTCATCAAAATTTCAAAGACAGCCAATCGACAAGCAAAGATTCTTACTTATTAATGATTAAGGCTAGCAGTGGAAAAATTGATTCCAAAAGTGATTCCGTCACAGCGAACATGAACATCGACTACTCGTGCCCTGGCTGTAGGTCAACACCCAGTCTGCGTAATACAGATGACGCCGTCAATGGTACAGTTTTGATTCTAATGATCGTGTTGGGCTTGGTTGTACTCGTGGCCAGTTGTGTATCAGTGATTTGTTTGTTCGTGGTTTGGAAACGAAGAAGGAGGCGAAAAAATGGACCACCAAATGGTGAAGCAATAGTACTTAAACCGTTTACTAAAAATCCGTATAGAGAGGGTCTCACCAATCCATACACTCATGTTCATTCAACTAGTGTTTCTAATTCTCCAGCTTCCGGTAGTTCATCAAGTGGTCATGGATCTGCAGATGGTTATCACGACGAGAGCCCGGACGGTTTCAAAAACACCGATTCCGACAGTCTTGAAAACGAATCATCTCATGCTAATGCTGATTCAGGAATTCGAGTCGATATTGAAAGTGGAAATGTTTCCCAAGGTTCAGATCTGAATGCCAGTGAGAACAGATTCTCCGGCGTTTGTTCAGGCAAGACGGATCGGCTTATTTCTCAGTTGGAGAGTCGTGAAAGTCTTCATGAATTTGACGACGAAGGTGGTAGAGAGGCCAGTGGGGGTTTAGATGTGGGAAATTTGTTGTACGCGAAACTTGTTGAAGCCAACGCTGAAGAAGACAACCAAAACGTCGATCGTCCTCGGGTATTTAAAGATGAGGGACGGCCTGATTACGATGGTTACTTAAGCTCAATTTTAGGCAGCCATGAAGAACTGAGAGTTCATTATAACGATTTTTATTCAGTAAATCAAGGTCCTCAGTACCAACCACTTTCAGAGGTTTTCTCGGAAATTGGACGGTTACCAGTGCAGGATTCGTCTAAGGAAAACGTCTTGGAATGTTCACCGAACCGCGTGAATAATCTCTCGAACAGAACCAGTATGCTTTCCTCTGTCTCTTCTTTGCACCATCGGCCTCTTGACGTGGAGTCAACTTACTCTTCATTACCTATAACACCAAACTTTACTCCAGCTATTACACCGTTAGTTACCAGATCTCCTTCTTTTTCTCCATTAACTTCTGAAGCAGTCACCCCAATGGTTTCCCCTTCTCATTCGAGACCTTCATCTATGTATTTACTTAGTTCAAGACCCTCGTCTGTGCTAGTACAACTTGCTGAAAATAGAAATGATTTGCAGGAAGACTTTGGCGAGGACGTGAATGTATGATAAGAACTTTCAAGACTTTCATCTACAGACATGATAAATGTTGATTGCTTATTGTATAAAAATTTTTAAAATTCTTGAAATACTATATTGTATAAAGAAGTTACCGAACGATATTGCCTAGTGATCGGCGTTACCATGCCGCAAAAGTTAAACTATTTTTGTATGTGATAACGCCGTCATCCATGCTAAATCCATACTGTACTGGATAAAATTAGTACATCGAGAAACAAGATATAAATCTTCTTAAAAACTCGTTAAATTCCAACATACTCGACCGTGCTATCCATTGTATTACTTTAGAATCCACAAGTTATCGATTATTGTACTTGAAAAATTTCCTGTAGTGGGTAAATCGTGACAAAACAACGCCACTCAGTATCACTGATATCTTAATATTGAAAAGTAGTATTGTACTATCGATACTGTTGGTATTTACATATTATCAAGAGTATCGATATTATGATTTTGGTATCGGCTACACTACTGAATAGGTATCTTACTGAACTGGTATTTTAAACGAACAAAGTTTTAAAAATTGTGAAGTGCTTTACGCGTACGTCTTCGATATCTTTAGGCAACATAGTTGCAATTTTGCTCACGTGATCGGGATTAGGTACTCAGATCTACCTTTGAAAGATTATTTCATAGTCCTTACATAATTCCATTACTGTTTTATGACGTATTTTGGCAGGTTAAAGTTCTAGTTTACTCAGAATTAGAAACAGAAGCACTTTTTATACTCTGTAGTAAACATATTTTGATAAAACGTAATTCGAAGCTTGTAAATTTCAGTAATTTTGAGTAAATTATGCATGGTTGTACGGTTCAAATGATTTTTAAAAATACGTTATTTAATCAGTCAGTGAAGATCATCTAGTTGTGATACTCAGAAAAAGGCTCTGAGCTCCGTGCATAAACCGACCCCCTTCAATATCCGATCTCAGGTAATATATGAGCTTTCTAAGTTCATGGTTACAATTACCTGAGGGCACCTTGTGAAGATTAGCTCAGAAATCCCATGCCAATGGGCAATGAAGTCACCAGACTGTTCGGTAAGTATTTTAGCGTGTATGTTTCTGCAGAATATCGAAAAATAACTCACTAGTTGTCTTACCCTCCGATTTATCTCGTAAGGCTTGGATGACTGGTGTTGGCTTGCGACAAATTCTGACTGATTCAAATTTCACCACAAGTTTCTTACGAGTTCCGAGGTCTTGTGTGTCGTTTGAACACAACTTAGTTGACTCAATTCAAATAGAACGGTTATAGATGACTAAGAAGATAATTTGTTTGAGATAACTTTTCCGTTGATTGTCACATCACAAAGAAAACATCCAAAGCGAAGGAAGAATTGTCAGTACGTTTGAGTTACTAGCAGACTTATTTCACCATATTTCCATCTTATTTCATATACCAGCGGTCCTCAATTTCTCGTGTGGGCCAAATGACAAAAATGAGTGTTTGTTGCGGGCCAAATACACGTCGTTACCAGCTCACTGTGTTTGAGTCTGAAGTGAGACATTTTTTGTAAAAAAATGCTTTTGCAGTAACTCTTATAAATACAACAAGCGTGATCAAACGAATCAAAAATCGTTAATCGCTGTACAATCAAATCACAAACATCAGCGGAGGCGCAAACATCTACTAATCTGGCTGATACCAGTAACTTACTGGTTATTATCATTACTAGTTATGATCCCTCGAACATTTGTCTTAGTGAGCTTAGTCTCTTGTCTAATGACCCGTATGGCAAACCTGAGATTTTTCCATTTTTTCAAAGTCCGGGTGTCATTGTAGTCTGCGATCCTGAGACACTGACGTAAATGTACATTTGACAGGCGGCTCCCGAATTTATTTTTAATGAAATTCATTGCCGAAAAACCCGACTCATACATAGGTCGATCCAAACATGCAAAGGACTCGGATCGCCAGTTTGCGAAATAACGGCGCATTTGTTACTTTCGACCAGAAATATACTGGTTCGAAGTTGTTCTGGTTTAGAAAAATGTTCTCCTGCAAGTCAATCACTTCTGTGCTGTGTATCGCGATGTCGATTCATTGGAACACTCTCCGTGCAGCCGTTGTAAATACCAAAGGTGCAGTGATACCAAATGGGTTTGCAACTCCTTGCAAGATTTCTTTTTTCAACGCGAAATCATTAAAACGCTCAGCTTTGTCAGGAATTCGTCGTGGCTTGTTAGTTTGTCATCGTTCGCGTCAAATATTTCTTTGTATCTGCTGAAAAACAATTGGCCTGCCATCAGATCGTCTCTGAATAATGAGAGGTTACGCTGGAATGCTCCCACTGTTGAAACAAGTTCGCATATGTTTAATTCTTTCCCTCGCAAAGTTCGCATATGTTTAATTCCTTCCCTTGCAAGTTTTTAAGATGCGAAGTTAGGTCTGCAAGGAATGCGATGGCCTCCACCTTCTCTTTGTTGTCGAAACTGCTTTCCTTTCGCTGTCTCATCTTGGCCAAGGAATTCTTTAAGTTCCTCTCTGAGTTCCCAACATCGATCAAGTACATACCCTTTACTCAGCCACCTCACGTTATTGTGAAGAAGGAGGTCGTCGAACTTGGTATCTACGGCGTCTTGAAGGAATATCCTCAGCTTTCTGTGACGAAGGGCCGAGTTTGCCCCGCAAGTAATTAACCATCTTCATAACATCCATCATGGCACTTGCATACTCTTGGCCTAAAGACGCACAAAGCACGGTTTGGTGTATTATGCAATGGTATGAACATACATCTGGGTTGAGTTCTTTAAGTACTATTTACAAAATGAGTGGCCGTTCTGTATCGGGGTATACAGTCACGAGGCAAAGCCGAGTAACCGTGTCCCGACACAGAACGGACACGAATTTTGTAAATGACTTCTAAAACGTCCCAGATTACTACATTTCACATTAATGTTAAGTTAAAACAAGTTATATATTACCGTAAAATTTCAATTTGCGTGTGGGAAAGCCGATGCAAAACTTGTAGATACAGACACTGGTGTCTGTAAATGTGATACAGAACTGATGTTTATTTAATCAGTTCTGTATCGGGGTATACAGAAATTGATTAAACCTTAATTTCTTTTGAATTTTCCTCATGAATTGTTGATGAATTTTAGAAGCCTGGATACAAGTCCCGATCGCTTCCCCAACCCGACGGGTGCGCCACCAGTTGTAATGGCCACAAATTTCTCTGATTTGATCTCGCCTTCCCCTACTATGGACACAAGGGCGTCAAATATGTCCTTGCCGGTGCTTCTGTTCTCTAAAGCAGCGATACCAAGAAGATTCTCGTAAAATTTATCTCGGACATAATACCTCACATAACACATCAATTGCGCTACATCTGTGAGGTCAGTGGATTCATCCACTGCCAAACTAAAGCAGTCGGCGTCACAGAGATGCTTACCCAGTTTTTCCTTAACTGCATCAGCAAGATTTTCCGTTCTTCGAGTAGCTGTAAAGTCGCTCAATGGAACTTCTTTCAACTTTCCAACAACATTATCTCTTGTTGTGGGGTCCGCCAACACTGACTGAACAGCTTCAATGATACACGATTTCACCATTTCCGAGTCAGCAAAGGGTTTCATATTCTTCCCCAGTATCCATGTCACACGTAGGGATGCAATCGTCACTCGTTCTTGGACCGTCAAGTATGATGATATCATTTGGCAGCTACCGTTGAAAGCGTCCCGCATTTTCTTAACTTTTTCTTTCCGCTTATTTGAGTCCATTGAATAGTTTACATCAAATGACGTCCCGTGCTTAGTTTGATAATGTCCTCTTATGTTGTCTAGCTTTATGACGGCAATTGTTGCATGGCATATCAAACACACTGGTTTCGATGTCTTGTGATGTAAAACGAAAGCAAATTGGTTAACCCATTCGTCCATAAAATTTCGATTTTCAGAGTCCACTTTTCTTTTCTTCGCTTGTGCCATCGTGAAAGCTACTAGTATCCACGCAAATGTTAATTGAATCGCGTCACCATAGCTAGCTATGATTGGACAATCGTTCCCACGTGACAAAATCAGAAGATTTAAGCACCGGTTTTGTGACGTTACGTTGGCAGGTCTTTTTCACGTTTCAAAAGAGGCCGGATGCGATGCAGGCTAACCATCCGCTATGTGCATTGGCGTTCAAAACCCTTTCATTTTTGTTGGGGGGTTTTGAAGCTGGAATCATTGACCGGCCGGATTGAAATCTCTCTAAATAAAACTTTAAAGGATTGATCAAAATTGAAAGAAACTCGGCAATTTTTGAAGATGTTGGGGACAAGCATTGAATATAATGGATTATTCCGTTAACTTTTTTATCAATTTATTCGCATTGGCTTCATCTAAGCTTCAATTTGATTTTCATCTAAGCTTCTGCATTTAAGCAGAAATTTTGCTTAAATATAATTAGTTGCACGATAAATCAATAAAATACTAAGTCTTTGATGTTTCCCTGTTTACGGTTTGGAAGGCAACGAACTTGGCAGCAGCAATATCAGCATTTGGTTGCTTAACTGACAACTTACTAAGCTCCGGTAAAACCTAATTTCTGGTATATTTTTGAATTAGATGGATAACTTGGGATTATATGTCAAAATCATAGCCGAGAAAAAGTCAGAAGCAGACATCCAGGGATCATCAATAGCTTTGCTAGACTTCAGTTATTAGGGGCCAAAAACCTAGTATACCCTCTTTCAACTAGAAAATATCGTTTGATATCACCCGAGGGCCTTGGGTGTTGAAACGACTGTGGTGGAGCGAGGTCTGCCAAATAAGTTAATCAATGCTCAATAGACCTCTTTAGGGGTGCGTTTGATTGACCCTATTCCGGAACAGGAATATATTACGGAATATTTAGGATCAGCTATTTTGAAAACTCTGGAATATTATGATAGTCGTTCAATCGAACGGATATTCTGCTCTATTCCAAGTATTCTTATTCCGAAATAGGGTTCAATCGAATGGATATTCTGCTCTATTCTAAGTATTCTTATTCCGAAATAGAATTCAATCGAGCGCACTCTCGTAACTTCAATGTTGTTTACCCATTTCAAATCATGTATTACTCAGGATAATTGTTCTTTTGAAATTTAATTGTTGAAATTTACGTTTGTTAGTCATAGCGCCTTGTCCCTTCCTCATGACGCCTATCGGGATCTCAAAAATTATGTTTTGTGAGATAAGAAATATGAGTCTGAAACGAAGGTCCAGTTGCTCAAAGGACGATAACCGCTACGCTAATGGTTTAAATTTAATCGGCACTTTTGTTCGACAGGTTTTGTTTGATAATTTTAGTAAACAGCTGGGCAACTGCTCGAGGCGTATGACTGGTGCGAGCACGTTGCTTCGAGGGGGTATGGTTAAGATTTTTGCACGCCACGTTTATCAGCATAAGTGCAGAGTCGACGTTCAGCAGAAGGACGCATTTGACATCAGCTGTACAAAGTTTATACCTACATCCAACCATTTGTTAATCTGATAATGGCACGTTCCTCTTTCTTTTCCACCAACTCGTGTGACAGGTGAGAGCTATACCGAAAGGGGTCGATGGTATTAGTCTATAAATGGTGGAATCTGGCACACTTTTCCCGCACATTTTTAAAAGGGGGTTTCCCGCACATTTTTAAAAGGGGTTTCTGACGACGTCACTTCCGGTTACATAACTTCCGGGAAACATGCCACTCAAGGTAAAAATCCCGTTTAAAGAATTTGAAAAATTTTCTCCAGCACACTTTAGAAATTTTCACTACATCACACTTTTTTAAAATAGCTCAAATATTGCTGGGGCGAGCGCGGATTTCTGATGACGGAGGTTCCTCTACACTCTAGCCCATGGCGACGAAGACTCCAAAAAATTAAACTTATAATATTATAAACTTATAAATTTAGACTTCGATTCCGACTCATATTTTTGAATTTTTATTATCTTCCGTATACTTTAAATCATATTTTTTGAAATAAGAATCTACAGAAGGACAAATATCAATAACCATATCATCTAAAAATCTTACATCCGACATCAGGGAAAATCGCTTTAAACATAGGACTAAGCTTATCAGCAAATGCCAGTGGGATGTTATTTTCAACTACCAGTGTAGCAACTTTAATTTCAGCAGCCATGACCTAGGGCCAAAAATGATAAGTTTTAGAAATTTCTCTAATTGGCT
>JBAHVQ010000062.1:512590-548896 GCA_036872915.1 Nanipora kamurai
AATACAAAGAGGGCTCAATACCAAACAGATAGAGCAAATAGTATTATGTCACTTACCTCAAAAAGTCACTACAGCCTTGCAGTCTTACAGCCTGCAGTCTTACAGCCTGCAGTCTTACAGCCTACAATCACCTGAAGATTCTTTCAGAAGATGAAACAGGCTGTAGTGACTTTTTGAGGTAAGTGACATAATACATATATATATATATATATATATAATCTTTTGAAACGATCGACTTAACTTGTGCGAAGGTGCATAGCGATGGAGGGAAAATTAATATATTTTGCGTCAAAGCTTCCTGTAGTTTATTGTTTGAGACATGTGAATTATTATAAATCCGATACTCATTTATTCATTCATTATAATTGCTTTTTGTTGAGGAAAATTGATGCCGCCTGTAAACATAGGTCGACGTGTTCTAAAGACGAGTTAAACGTCGACATTTCGCCTCGCAAACAACTTCGAAACGGAAACATGAAAAGACAAAAAGCAAATTCACTGTTTATATTTTCGTTCAAGACAATTTCAGATTTGTTGACTGAACCTGCTGTGCTTAATGAATTTTGAGAACACAATAAACTGACGCTAGTTGGCCGTATAGCGATGTGGTCCATCCAAATTTAACTTCTATCTCGTCTTTCAACCTAATTTCATGTGATACCGTGGTGGACTGGTGAGCAAAGGGAAAGCTGATTCTTACCATGCGAAATAGGCATTGTAATTTGAGAATGTTATTTTCAGCCAAACCTTGAAAGTTTGTCATTTGTGAGGACTTTCGAGACTAATTAAGTTGACTGCCGTGCAGAATATTCAAATAAAGGATGTAGTGGGTGGTTCACCATGACAAGTTCAGACGATTTTATCAAATTTATCATAATTTAACTATTCTAGACCGTGTACACTGATATTTAAACGTGAAGGGTGGTTTTTATTCTGAAATGCTAAAATCCCAGCAACCATTTTATTTGAAATGTCATATGCCCTTGCATTACATTATATTTTTAAATTTACATAATTATGCTAGTGGGATGAACGTTTTACTATGAACTTGTTGGAAAATAAGAGAAAGTAACTGCAATTGGTTGTCACTACAGTCCAATTATGTAATTCATCTCGCGGAGTCAGTCCCAAATTTTTTCGCCCCTGTGTGGTGATCTAGCCAAACCCTTTTTTGTGTGGTAGTTCAGCTTATTCACAGATTAATGTAGGAATAATTGATATAAAGTTGGTTGAAAATTGATCGAATGCATAGTTTCAAAAAAAAAGTTGTAACTTGAAGCATAGGAAATAAGTTTTAAACGACTAGCGAACGTTAACTTCTTCACGGGGGACTTTTATAATTTTACTCCGGCTAGTAACACGATTTTACTCTCCGACGGGGAAATGTGGCAGATTAAATGAACAAGATTAGTGTTCAGCATTCAGAAACAGGCTTTGTTGTTGGAACGAGTTCCGAAGTTCCCTGAACTAGAAATAAGAACGACCGACCCCATATAAATTGCTTTCTTTAAAATGAATTGGAAATTACGTTAGAATTTTCAAAGTTTAGCTCAGTCTGACTATAATACTTTCAGATACCGTTATACATTAGTTTTGTTTGTCATGAGTTACCAGACCATATTTCATTATTTTATTAGGAGGTAATGGAACGTTTTTAGTTCACTGGAATTAAATAATAACTTACCTCCACAATCATTAAAAATTCTGCACGTTTTTTATGTCGATTTCTGGCTTTTCGGGAGAAGCAAATAAGACACAAACTCAGAGGAACTTTAGGTCAGTTCGCCATAAACAAAACGAGTGGAAGGCTGGTGACAAAATGAAAGAACGCTAGTGTTTTGGGATCGATTGGATGGACAGTTTAATTGTTTACATCACCAAGCATGAAATCTGTCCCTCCAAACGATCCCAAAAATACTTTCGCTGCTAGTCATCACCACTGTTCCACTTGTTTTGGTAAAGGCCAGTTGAGATGGAACAGGAAGTAAGAACGAAATCCTTTTGGTGAAATGGTACTTCGGATCGAAAGATGTTTCACTTCCAGACGTGGAACGGATACAGTTAGTCTAGATATATCTGAACATGGACCATTACAACTCATAAATCATACATGCGAAAACAACCGATTTATTTAAGAATTACGTTCTCTACTAGTTCTAAGTGATTTAAAAAAAAAGCTTTAGTGTGTTGCTTAATGAAAACGAAAACTGAATGTCTGTGGAAGTGTTGTGAAAAACCTACTCAAGATGTTGTTTACCAAAAACCATGACCAGCCGACAACTTCAAAAAGTATAAAATAAAACATATACCGAAGAATAATGTCATCTTGAAAACTCAAGATATGAGTCAATACAAGACAAAACTATTGTTGAAACTGTGATATTTCGACTTTATTTCAAAGTCATCCTCAGACTTAAAGTCATTCTATCTGAGGATGACTTTGAAATAAAGTCGAAATATCACGGTTTCAACAATACTTTTGTCTTGTATTGACTCATATCTTGAGTTTTCAAGATGTCATTATTCTTCGGTATATGTTTTATTTTATGTTGTTTACCCGCGCGACTTCTCATGAAGTTGCTCAACTTTCCCCTGATTATAAATCGCGGTCCTAAACTTGCCGCCTGTTTCCTTACTAAAATATTTATGATATAAAGGGATACTTCCAAATCGAATTTGAAAAAGGAGAAGAATTAACCATAATTTTTACTGATCCCGGGCGTCAAATCGATATATGGAAAATTGTTGTTCCTTTCAAATTTTGTTGAAAGTAGCATATTATACTCGACTCAAAATAGCAAGAACAAGGTAGAGAAAACCAAAGCTTTGATTTATTTATAAATCTTTTCATTGTCTCCGTACCGTTAATCTTTAATAATCTACTTTACATTTCCATCTGTCTTGAAAAATAGAGGACCTGGTCGCAGAAAGCGGATCCCAAGCGACTCAAACGGCTGTGGTACACCGGTGAAAATTACCATTAAACGTCCTTATCTCACAGACAATGACGAGGGTGAAACGCACTGTGGTCTCAGTAGGAAGGCGGAAGAAGAAATGATTGTTAATGTGACTTCGCCTTTGACCTACGAGAATGGTTATTTTACCTCTTGCGAATATAATAATTCTAACAACGGTGAGAGTTTGGTACTTGGTCGACAAAACAGCTTCACAAGTTCAGATGATAAGTTAGGATTTCCTTCTATGATCTACACCTCCTTCTCACATTCACCTAGTGCAGGTACAGTTCCACAAACTTTTACTAATGAACCTACACCCAGGGCATCACCAAAGACAACTCTAATACAGCCAATAAACGGTCAAATGTCTCCCACAGAAGAAAGTAAGTGTGCCATTACGAAATCCGGAAGCGTCTCTCAACCTAATGATTTAGCAGTGACAGAGGCTCTAGCTACACCTCATTCGGTTACTATGAATCACATCACACCTCATAGTAGTGCTAATTCTCCACAAAGCTCGGCTGGATGTATCACCAACTGCACTCCATCCACTGACACACCATCGTTGGCAGGTAAGGCAATGTAGTAGATATCTGAGTTTGTAACCATTATTTTCGACTAAATACTGCCATTTGAAAAATCGCTGGCTATACAGTGTCATTCCAGACACATAGAATGAACATGCTTAGTTACTGATGCAATCAAATATTTCATTCAATGACGGCCACACCCGTCAAAGAGTAGGGTACAAAATGGGTGTGAGGGTCAGAGTGTATATTTTTAGGGGCCATGCCCTTTTTTCTCGAAGGGAACACTTATTCTTTACTATGTTTTCTTCTTTTAAAATTTTCTATCAAAAGACGTGATAAAGAAATACAACTGAACACTCAAATTCGGATCTTCTAACTTTTTCTTGAAAGGAGGTATTCCTTGTCAAGGAAAATTGTCTGATGTTAGTGTCGGTCAGATCATCTGGCATTTACCAGGATAAAATCACAAAAGTATTCGATACATCTCTTTGAATTCAGAGATAAAGGACGTTGTGTTGACTCGCACAATGTAGACAGTCTCAAGGTTTTCTACTAGGATTTAAACGAATTAGAAAATTGACCACGTCGAGAAGTGTAAGATCTTCCCGGCCACACATTTCATTGTACTAATCGTGAAGCAGGTTAAATTAGAATATCTAGGTATTTGTATACAAGGATACGGGGAGTTACAAATAACCTCGCCACTGAACGCGAAGCGACCGGCGAGATGATGGTTACCTAAATGTTCATGAATTCCAATGTTGTCATTCTAGATCATGTAAAGACTACGACAACCAGTCGTGGCATCGTCAGAGCTCCGTCAGCAAATGTTATATTTACTCACGTTAATGGCAATAGTTCGACTTATTCATCACGATGCTCAAGTCGTGGCACTTTACTAACTGGAAATGTACCAATTCTGGCTTCAAGAGACGTAAGTAAAAATTTTTAGTTGATTGCCTTTTTCAGTGTGATTTAAAGTGATTTTCGGATGGAAATTCCACCTGTCATTTTTTTAATAATCTTTATCACTATAATAAGTAATCATACGAAGTTCCATGGCGAAATTCGTTGAAATAAATTTTATTAATTATTAATTAATTAAATTTTATAAATTTCTGCAAAATTTATATTTTGGACGCCACCATTAAAGTGGCAAAACTTACCAAATCTAATTAAAAGGTAGGCTTTGAGGTCATAGCCCCAGCAATAACAAAACAGAGCCAATCAGAGCCAAACTTATTGCGGCTAGGATGTCAAAGTAGCTCTCTCATTTTTTCTAAACTCGGCCAGTTTAATGGCGGCGCTCACATTTCGTAACGAATTTCCGAACGAAACTTCACATGATTACTTATTGCCAAAATATCTTTAAGATTATCTTCAAAAATTCATTAATAATTCAAGAGAAAAATACAAAGGAAAATCATAACAGTATCGTATCTTTCATGTTATAACACGCTCGTTTTTCTATAACTCGCTCTGCTATTTTTTTTAACAATATTTCAAATTGACATAGTCATTTCTATGTTTTCAAGTGATTTTTTGCCCGTGTTTCAACTGGATGTAACAAGAAAACTGTGAAAAGTCACGTAGGACGCTAAAACTGACATGCAAAAATCACCTCCATGTCCACCATATTTGGCTTCATTCGAGGGCCAGAAGTTCTCTCTCGATATATAGAGCTCACTGGGTAACATACACTAGTTGTGATTGGCTGAAGGTTTACAGCAACCAATCACAGCTCGCGCTGGTTACACAGAACTCAGTCTTTCCAAAGGTTTCTGGAGAGGTCAGTTCCATGTAGAGATAAATGAGTCTGTTTCGAATATTTATTTGGATTGAATTCTCAGTTAAAACATAGTTCATTTGATTTAAGTAAGTTTTTTAATCACTAAGGTTTTTAATATCATTCTTTTAGTTCAAGCAGTCCAAAATATTTAGCTTCTCTCCACTGTTCTCATCTTCATCCTATTCAGTTAGATTAGTTACGGACTCCCTCTTTCCTTTTTGTAGCATCTTTTTGTATGCAACTGTAACCCTATGCGTAACACTTCCCGTACATACACACTACGGTCATTACACTACAAGCAACTATAATAAAATTATTAGCATTTTATGTACCTAACTTAAAGTACAAGGTCTCCAACAACCATTAAACCACCTGATAAAGGATAATCTCTTGTAAAGTCTAATAAAATAGGTGAAAAAGTTAGTCAAAACGTGGTTAAATGATACATTTGTGAAACCCTTATCCTAACTTGGTCTCTAAAACTAGAAAGCAAAAAAAAGCTACTCCAGACATTAAACTTTTGCATCGAATTAAGCAATTCATAAAAAAATATATATCGTTAAAAATACAAGGACATTATAGACCTTTTTTAATAAATGGCTGGCTTAGCACGGAAACAAGGTTCGTGTGCTTTTCAATCAAAACAACAAACCTGAAGTAAAGTTCTTTCAATGGTCGCCTACGAGGAAAGTGTCGGGTTTCATGCATTATGTGATTCATTCTCTTTCAAAAGCGGTTAACTCCTTCCTAGCCGTGGTGGTCCTCAGCGGCCACTGGCTGGCGACTTTAGTATTTTACTCTTGCTAACGCCAGACGATTTTACTCGTCAAGGGGAAATTCCTCGGCCATGAAAGGGCTAAATAACGTCAGAGATGGTAAGTCGAAAGTATTTCAACAATTAAGAAACATTTTTACACGTTTAAAGTGAGAAGCAGAGATATTTTTTTGCCTGGTTGTTGAGAGTGAGTCAACATAACCCTTGACATCTTGGCACTCTTGGTTGAAAAACTACGGCGTGGAAAAGTTTCTATTTTAGTGGTACAGAAGCTCTTTTTTATCAAAACTGCTAAATTATAATAATGGTTTATAAGTGTTGTGTGCTTCTGAGCTCTATAAACTGGAAAAATAAGCAAATCTCTTGCTTCAACATTCTCAAGGAAGGCAAAGTTAAAGAAAATTCTATAATAACCATGGTCGAAGGATATTTTTCTTATGGTTTAGGGCATACCTTGTCCTACCCTGAAGATAAACATAACAAATTCCTTCAATGTGACGAATTTTCTTGGTCTTCCACGTTTTATTTGATAATTTTGTTTAATTTCATAGCACAAAACATCTGTGTTAACGGTTCCACGAGATTCAATGTCCATTGTCAATGCAACCATAGTTTTTTTAAGTTGTTCGAGTTCATTCTTCAGCACATGCTGCTCACTGGTTTTACTAGAGTCACCGTCATTATGCAATGTTTTCATTATCGTTGGTGCTTTGGAAAAGCATAACTTTACCCAATTCTCTGCTCCACCTTTCGAGCCTGTTCAACGTGCATGCAGTATGGCCTTACACTCTTTTGTCCAACTAAAGCGATGTTTGTTTTGTTTTTCTGACTCTTCTATACTATAAAAACCTTAACCCCACGGCAGATATTTGATAAAATCACTTTTATCAAATTGTTCTGAGCATTTATCTTTGATTTATGAGCTTTTATCTTGAGCTTTTTCAAATATTCGTATCCGTACGCAACGTTGTTTTCTTGACTTTCCTTCCTTGAGAATGATGAAGAACGAGACTTGCTTTTTTTCGAGTTTGAGGAGCACAGATAGACATAACACCTATGAATCGTTATAATTTAGCATTTTTAGGAACAACAGAGCTTTTGTGTCACTGAAATAGAAACTTTTCATGCCGTAGTTTGTCAAGCAAAACTTCCTAGATGACTTTTTAATTTACTGTCAGCTATCTCGCAAAAGATATTGCATGCTTATTTCTTTAAATGTGTAAAAATGTTTCTTAGTGGTAGAAATATATTCGACTTACCTTCTGTGACGCTCTCTAAAAGCTGTTCAAACAGTATGAACCAAAAATTAATGAAACCTGACAATTTCTTCCTGATCATGAAGGAACTTTAACTTGAGGTTTGTTCTTTTGTTTAGAAAGCATTTATGAAAAAGGTCCATTATTTGTTTATTTGATTGCGGCTTAAAGGCTTCGCCAGGTCTTGTTGCTAAGCCAAGGAATCGGAAAAACCCTGGGGTCCAGACGGGGCTCAAATCGACAACTTTCTCAATGGCGAAACAGTTCAGAGGTTTGCAGGTTCGAGTCCGGTCTGAAGGTTGGAGTCCTTGGCGTACAGTTTTGCACAGCAAGACACGGCAAAGCCTTTAATATAAGGACAATTTGAAAAAATCAAATAATTTGAGTTCGAAAAAACATCAAACTTGTTCAACTCATTTTGAAAAAAGGATTTCAAACTAGTTCAAAAATTTTAACCCAAGGTAAAATGAAACATTTACACCTAAATCATTAGACCCAATTATATGAAAGAGTAATGATGTAAGACCTGAACTGGCTCATTTTCATTTTTGTATTTTCATTTTTTCTTTGAATATTTTCCTATATAATTTTTTCTTTAAATGTTTTCCCATATTATTATTTCTTTAAAAATGGAATGTAGATGAGGCAGCAACGAGATAGAATGAGTTCATCAGGTAAAGCTGCATTTTACATTTCTTGTGATACTGACTTTTTTGTTTTATTGCACAGTTTTTGGTTTTTATTATAGTTGCGTTGCTTTTATTTTTACTATAGAAACATTGATTGGAAACATCCAAGGACTTCTTAAAGTGACTAGTGACAACTTGAGAATGGTAGAAAGACAAATGCTTGTAGACAAAGGTATTGAAATTCAGTGTACATCACGGCGTGACAGTTACGTCTGGTTTCCATTCGGTCGCAACGGTGTCGTAGCGGTTGCAGAGATCGAGTCAGGATCTATCTAAGTGACACGTAAAGACAGCTTCGCGGCCTACAAAGACACGTCGCTATCCACGTTTTCAAACGGAAACACAAAAAAGACCAGTTGCGGCTTGGTTGTGACACTTGCAACCGTGATAGTCAGCGACAGCTTGCGACCGTTGCGACCAAATGGAAACCAGACTTAAGATTTGAGTTAAAATAGAACGAAATGATCCGATACAAAATGGTTGGTAACTCCAGTTCAGTAGCGTACACAGGTTGAACGGTAAAGGGAGTGGGCAAGGCTGAGAAATTTCCGACAAAAGTTAAGAAACAAACTACCACGTCTATCAAGCTGTCTTAGATTAAAATTGTATTCCCTTGGAACAAACGTATACCAGAATATGTCGCAACAAACGTCTTTGTTTTCGGCGTGTATAAAGCCAAAATCGTCAAGGAACCTCCGGAATTTTAGACAGTAAAGCTGGCGTTTTGAGCGAAGGCCCTTCCTTTGAGTGAAATATAAAATGGTGTGAGAACTAAGTATTGTGTTTGTTGAAGGAAGACGCTATACAACACAAAGATGACCAATCAGATGGAAAAATCAATAACAAACTAAGTAAACAACCAAATATATTTATATGATCAAATTTGACACATCTGTACGAAATAATAACGGTAGATAATTGTTACGTTCATTCAAACGCGTAAAAGATGAGACCAAATCCAACGCGATAACGACCAATCTACGCGTGAAAACCCAAACCCGAATACCAACATCAACACGGTCATCAAGCAAATACCACGAAGGTATATTAGACATCTAAATGGAAACTGTAACTGTGAACAAAGACCAGAAAGGCAAGACATAATTACCACACCGCAACCATTCCCTAACAGCATATCCACCGATACAAACATAAACAGAGTTCGAAAAAGAAAGGTAAAAACAGTATATAAACGAAGAGAGTAAGAGACTACAAATAATGCCAACGCCGTGGCAAAGAATCCAGAGCTAGTCGACAACTTTAAAAATTATAAAACAAAGCAAAATCGGAAAAAAAGAGACATTTTAAAAATCCAAAATATAGGTTAAAAAAAAAAGACAGATTGAAATGGTAAATTTTCGGCTTTATTACTATTTGATCTGATGATGAATTTGCAATATAGTCGAAAATTTACCATTTCAATCTGTCTTCTTGTTTTTTATCCTCTATACCATGGCAAACTACGAAATACTCGTTAATAAGCGAGAAGACTTTAAACATCTTGTACGTCTTTCTGCAGATGAGTTTGCAAAGGAACTCCAAAAGGAGTGTGAAGTTCGAATAAAAGCAGAGAAATTGATTGGTGAACTCCAAAGAGATAAAAGTAAGTAAATTCGCTAAATTTTAATAATTAAATTATATTGAATGAACTAAATTTTTTAGCAACGAAAAAATTGCTTAGATTCATTTGTAAACTTTCTCAGTATCATCAAAAGTCTTCATTCTGCAAGTTTCCTCAACTGTGCTTCTTCTTGTTCAGGCTCGGTCAGGTTCTGAGTTCACTATCACGTAAAAATAAGGCCACCGTTGATGACCGTGAGCTGATAGTGACGATGTTTTTGATGTTGAGTGGACCTTCAGAAATCGTGTAAGCACAAGCTACTCGATTTTCAAACCAAGACAGAGTTTTTGAATTTTTCTGTGTATGACAGTCAGCTCACATAATGAACAAAAAATCACAATGATTTGCCTTGTGCTGCTTTTTTCGATATTTTGGAGAAGATTTCCGAGGACGGTTGGAATTTCAAATGAGCACCCTTAGAGTCAAATTTGGGCTCTTAGGCTTAGCTCTTGGGTGCTATAAATTATGCTTCTACTGAAATAAAACAAAACGAACGTTGTTTTATTTCATGCTTATTCTTTGAACTAAGGGCGGAATGTTTGAAACCTAACTTAACAAAACAGAATTATGATCTTTAGGAAATGCTACACTCTTCCAAAATTTAGATAAGCATACTGTTAGTTGAAGTAGTTTTCTCAAATGTGCGACGTCATCCGAAGCCCTACTCGGCACTATTCATTTTTGGTATCATTTAGAGAAGCAGGAACTGGAAATAATTTTGAGCACTCCGATTTTCGGACTACAAGTGTTCGATCAACATGGCTAATATTCAGAGTCGTAGCTGCCATTTTTTGTTTTGGGGGCAGTTGAACGAGTACCGATGGAGTAAGCCTTCAAGGGGATCCGGTGGCATCCTCCCCCAAAATACTTTAATGTCTGTAGGCTTATACGCGTACCATTTTCAGAATTTTCTATGAGATATTTTTCCTAAATAGTCAAAGTCTGCCACAAATGCTTTTACAATGCTTTGAAAAAACACTAGTGTAATTTACCTTGGTGGGTAACTGCCTTCGACCCCGCAGCAGGGGTAATAAAATTATCTGTAAGGTTAATATTCTCAAAACTAGCTTGCTATTACGAATAAGGCTTAGGTATCACTAAATTCACCAAATATTACCCCCCAAATATCGAGTTTGAGCAGCTAATTTGTCAGAACTTCTCAGCAACGATTACAAGCTCATTGACTTGGATTGGGATTCAAGAACTTCTGGGTTTCATACCTCGTTACAATAATTATGACAATCTTTACGTATCTCGGTTACAATAATTACGATAATGACAATCCTGACGTACCTGGATTACAATAATTAAGGTAATGACAATCTTGAGAAAGACTGTTGATCCAAGTGACTGACGTTTCGATGGCCTTGGCGACGTTATTTTCAGAGTCAAAAGGAGATTAAATGTCAGGTTCGCCTATATATGTATCTGGTTCGTGCGTCATAAGTGAGCGGTCGTATGAGTCATGGAGGTGGCTGGTTGTTTATGCAAAGTTGAGGGCGTTGTTGTGTGGGCGTTAATGATCAATTTGTCGAAGTGTTAAGTCTATTGAATGTTGGCACGTTTGAATTTGTGAATAAGCGTTTCGAAGACTTAACGCCCACACAACCACACCCACTCTACCTCAATGGGTCATACGATCGCCCACTTACTCTCCTTTTGATTCTGGACTCAGTAACTTCGGTCAACAGTCTTTCTCAAGATTACACTAACCTGGACAATTCTCCCAGATTCAAACCATTTACTTTATAATGACAATCACGACGTAAAGTTAGTGATCATCCTGCAGTTGTGATTAAGCGATGATGATCGTTTCCATTTTGTGATTAGGAATTTTTATGAGGCTATCTTTGTTATTTACACAACTACCACAATTTATTCAGAAAAACAAAATTTACTTAATTCTTAGGGCGAGAAAAAATGAATCAGATGCATTAACTCCTCGATCTAGAAATTAACTAATATATAGAATATAACTAGTCGGGATTTACTTAGAAGTCATGCTATTTTCATTTTCACTGCAGGCATTCTACAGAAAAAACTGCGACGCGTGAAGAAAAGTAATCGGAAACTGACAAATCATTGTCAAGGTATGACAATGAAAGGTACCACTACCCAAACGTAAACAGAAAAAGAATCTTTAGTGGGACTATGACAAGCAGAAAATCCTGATGACTCGCACTTAGTCGAGGTTTCCGCTGCTCCATGTCATCAGGTGTAATGATATAAATTCTTGTGTTCGTATTTTGAGGGAGATAAGAAATAGAAATTCACACGTCTGTTTAATCCCAGGGATTAACTCAGTTTTGTCCAATCCGCCAAATATGCGACTTCAAGGGCCTGGTTACATAAAAACCGTGCACCTAAGACGGGTATACTACGCGGACGTTTATTAGGTAAACTTACAGCTTATATCAGTTGCACCAGGTTGGATGTTAGGTAATGTCACACACTTCATGGGCATCTATACTACGCCTGGTGGTAGACGTAAAGGGGTGGTATAACTGAAACACTGGGAGCATAAAATTGCACGAATAGGCTTTTTTTCCTTGAAAATGTTCAGCATACTGCTCTCTGTGAAGGGGACATCTATTTAGAGAGTTAAATAACCCTTTGGATTATATGGAGTTTGAAATGTTGGATTATATGCTAGATATTGATTTCAGTAAAGAGAACAACTAGAAAATGTGGATGAACTGAAGATCGATGTCAAACACAAAACAAGGCGAAATGAAGCGGTATTATGCTAAATTCAGTTTCTGATAGCTTCATAATTTTCTATCACTGGTACCTTCAAAACCTTATTATTGATGACCACGATCTTTATAGGTCAACTGTCAGTCGAATTATCGTCGCCAGATATATGGCATACAAATTTCGGACATAAATACAGTTCCCACAGAGGAAGACGAAAATGAACAATGGATAAATTTTATGCAACTGCCAAATTTCCCGGAGTTGTTGCACTTTCATTGCTCTCATCTACCAGCTCAACAACTTGCACAGTCACTTTCCAATGACATTTTCCACTACGCGAAATTTTCCTCCCGGAGTGGAATTTTTTCGTCTTTTTAAATTAGTTCCACCTCAAAGCTCACGAAACATACAAAAATTCGGCGGGGAGAATTCCGCTTAGTGGAAAACAGGCTTTATTCCACACCATGCCATCTGGCATCTTC
The DNA here is from genome assembly GCA_036872915.1 of Nanipora kamurai. Lineage (NCBI taxonomy): Eukaryota > Metazoa > Cnidaria > Anthozoa > Scleralcyonacea > Helioporidae > Nanipora > Nanipora kamurai. Next base: position 525,387 of record JBAHVQ010000062.1, read on the forward strand.
TTTAGGGCATTTCTGCTGCTATAGTTAACATATTTCATAGAATGCCTTATATTGAATTTTCTTTCAAACATTTGCATAGGACAAGTTTCGCTGTCTGAACAACCTGCCATTCTTACCCCCGTTGACGCTGCCATTCTTATAGAGCGAAGTAGTGTTATTGAATACAAACTTGATCTTCGTATATAATTTCATGCATACACTCGAATTTGCATGTGGACATCAGCTGTAATAACGTCGACCAGCGGGGGCAACCCATTTCTACGTCAGGCGTGCGTCTAGCGTTAGACTTGCTACTAGTCCTTCCCAGTCTCTTTTTCGCGGTTTGCTTCCCGCTGGGAAGGACTTATCCCACTTGCAACACGCCAAATTTACCGGTGGATTTTTGGACCGGGTGTCATCAATCTCGCCAAATAACAAGCACATATCAAATGATCTTACTGTGATGATATGAGGTATGCTAATCACGTTTGCTATTTAGAATACCTAATCAGATTTAAATTCCGGCAAGTGAAACAAGTCGACCGATCGAAACTTCTTAGCTCGCAGCCCGACAGTGGCGACACCAAAGTCGTCGACTTGTGGCAAGTCTAGTCTAGCATAAATCCAGACTTAGAACCAAGCTTTGAACGCCCGAAACAACCTTTTTTGGTCATGATTCGTAGGTAGCAACGAGCCGTGTCACAAAATTTAGAAAAAAATTTGAACCATTTTTTCAATGTCCTCGGACTTATTGAGTTAATACAAATTTACGAATGAGTTTACGATAGTGAGACCACTTTTAATGACCATTATTAGTATAGGTAATTATATCAAAGCGAGTTCAATGAAGAATATGCAAGACAAGTGATATTTGGAAATTGAGCCAAAATTCCCCAAGAATTACGCGAAAGCTATTTGGCACAATTTACAAATATCATAAGTGGCGTAAATCTTTCATTCTACGAGCAAAATCATATGATTGCTTGTTTATTATATGTATCACAAAATCACTGATTGCACTGCAGTGAAATTTATGAAATAATTGCACTTCTGTTGACCAATCAGATTGCAGTAATTTTATTATGCATATAATAAAATTCATCATTATTATGATTCAATCTCATGCTTCTTATAATTCGTGGCTTCATATATTACCAGATATGCGATGATAAGTTGAAACAGTGGTTAAAAATCAATCCATAGGCTTCGAATAAATTAACTAAATATCATTTCTCTTGAATAACTAGGCGGCCTTGATTATTTTTTCAGCTGCTGAACAACGATGTCTAACATTAACCACTGAACTGCAGGAAAGCTCCTACGGTTCTTTAAGAGAACAGAATGGTATGTTGACCGCTAGTAAAGTAAGATAAAAAAATTGCAACCTTGTTTTGAATAAAAATTAACTGCAAATTGACTCTTCACGTCATTTAACTTTCAATCTTACTTTAGTGAATCTGGTAAATGAAGTTTGACACTCTAGATAAATTGCATGGTTGGATATGTTCTCCGGGAGAAGGAATGTTCTAAGACACTACTTGCATTGACGTTTCTAGACTCATTCTGCAGATTCGAAACTAAGAGCCCAAATAAAGATTTGAACTTCACCTGTTTTGTCTTAATTAGGGCTATCCACCAAGCTTCGGATATTTGGTATTCAGTCACATAGTTCTGTATTTGGTTTGAGGTTGAGCAAACTGAATATTTGCTTCCAACCAAATAGAGCGAATGATTAAAATATTCTAAATTCGATAACTTACAAACTTTGAATAATTTTGGAATTTATTTCATGGAATATTATATTTATCAACCACTCACTAACCCCTGTTCTCCCTCATTCTCGACCATTCCAATATTCGCCGAATATTTGAATATTCTGGAAAATCAAACCCAACATTCGAAGACGTAAAATAACACTTGGACGGCCCTAGTCTTAATTGACCATTTCTGCTTCGTATGTACGTTGAAATCGTAAGTATTTCACACCACTTGTGGTTGAATCATTTTTCTGTTTTAATCGTCATAATTTGATGCATATCTGAATCCATTAAAATTCAAAGACACGGTTCTCCAGGGAGATTCTCATGTTCAAGTGAAGGTCTTTCAGCCACTTTATAAATGATTCTTGCAGGGGTATTTGGAGCTGTTATTACAGACAGATTTGCTATTTTGTTCTATGTAAATTTATTCTAATTTTAGGTCCTATTGTTTAGTACAATGGAAAAGTGCTCTACTTAGGAAGACTGTGTTTGCGAAACAAGTTTCGCAAACGTAATAGCAGTTATAAACTAGGAACTTTGATTCAGGAAACTCGTAAAATTTGACCATTCATCCTTATTTCTTTGAGATGTTAGTCGAACGGGACTTCGCCCTCGTCTACCCTCACCTTATGTAATGTTTAATAAACGAGCAGCAGTGTTTTGTCAGGTTTAAAACTACGTTTCTGCGAGTTTATTGAACGCCTTCAAAAATAAATTCCTAAAAGCGTGTCCCTGTGGAGTCCAAAAAATGGCGCACACGGCCAGTGAAAAATATTAGTATATGAGAAAAACAAGCTATGCCTCATTAGTATTCTTTATATAAAGAATACTAATAAGGAGTGTTTTATCAGATATAAAGTCCACGCACGTGATGTATTATTGGTGACTAGATAGGCTAAAATGGTCATTAATTATTCATGAGTTTTTGAACTAAATTTAGAGCTCATAATTTAATTGTTAAATACATATGTTTAAGGATAAGTCAATATTTTTACGTAGATATATTTCGTACTCTTGTTATTTCCTTAGAACTGTTACAGGCAGAGCTTGAAAAGGAAAGAATCGCGAGGATAGATGCAGAGAAGAAGCTAGAAGGTAAAGTTACTGGAAATGTCTTGATTGTCTAATGGGAAGAATATCAAATTATATCACAAAGATTAGACACATGTTGGTTTAGGATTTGATTTAGGAAGCTGTATCGTGGTGTTGGTACATAACATACGATTGGATAAAAACAGCTCTTAGCGGCAAGTTCAGAAGAACTTGTAAGTTCACCAAGAATCTTAGGCCAAGAGGGTAATTATTTGATGCGTTCAAAGGTCAGCGGACTCGAACTGGGTTTGAGTCCGTCCGTTTGAGACGGTGCGAACGCAGTTGGACCGGATATAGGCTAGAAAGGACTAATTTGGTTTAAATAAATTCTATATCCCTCTTTCTCTCTCTCGATATGGCAGTTCTACTGGAAGTTAAAGCCGAGTCCAGATAGGGAATGTGAACACAACTAGTTCAGCTAATTTCAGTCCAAATCCAATCCGAGCCCAACGATGTGAACGCACCTGTAGATTTTCTTTCATATGAGTAAACAGTGAAATGAGCTCGGCTGTAGTGTAACATCAGGAGAGAATGATTTGTGGATTTGTTTCGAAAGCTTGTTCAAAAAAGGATTATCCTGAAGCTTGACGAAGAATCGAAGCTCATGACCAAAAGCTATTGGAATGTTTATCTATTGCTCCCTAGGATATTCAGCTTTTCATACTCTTTTGATCTTAAAGCAGCGATTGGATGTCGCTTTGGTCTGGAGCAACCTTTAGCGAAGTGCAGAAATGTTTCTTACCGACACATCGAACACAGTACCTCAAAATGATGAAAGGTTGTTTTGAAGTTTGCACAATAACTGGTTCGAAATATCCCAATGGTATTCTTTATTACTTCTTACGTAAAGGATTCCTTGCCGAAAGGAAAACATTTCACGGAGCTGCCCACCCTGAAGTTTTCTTTTACTCTGTTATCTAAAAACTCTTCTGTATATAAATTTTTCGTATAAATTTCTCTCATTTTTCTAACTTTTCTTACTCTGTAATATCAAACTGCTCTTTCAATGATGCATTTAAAATATTTTTCTTTCTAAATTTATTTGAAGGGAATAATTGAAGGGAATTTATTTGTCTGTACTATCTGTATAAATACATGTTAATTGTGCTCTGTTGTTTTAGAAGCTCGTGGTGGTATTCAAAACTTTGTTCACAATTTCTTGGAAAATCCGGAGACTATTCCAAATTCTGGAGTTATCACGCCAATGTGAATTAAGTTTGCGAATAAGAAAGATTTTATTACTCAGTACAAGTATTGTTATACAACTAACGATGAACCAGGATTGCTCCTAACATCAAGACAAGGAACTTTTCCCGACTTATATCATCAGTCACGATATAAAATGTACTGCAGTACTCAAACATTAGTTTTGTGCCCACATATCTAGAAGTTTCTGTTTTTAAACCATTCAGACAAACAGTCCGTTATTTTTGTACACTTCCATAGTTTGGTTGATTTTTTTTCAGTTAGAACATCTTAACACTTGCTGTTCACGGTGACATAGCTGGAACTGTTGCGTTGCCAGATTTACTTCGTCAGTACACTACTGCGATGAATTGGAGATTTTGCAGATGAAAGGTCTGATTGAACTTTCCCTTATATATTCGTGCATATAAGTTTGGCATTATCCATGTTGCAAAGTCAATCAGGCTAACCTGATCTTAAAATCAACTGACTTTCCTTGGACATCAAGAGAACTCCCGAAAATTAAAAAATATGTCACCTTGTTAGGCTATCTTCATTGCGGTATAGTGGTTTCCTCTCACCACTCCTCTGGCTTCGTTACGTGAACAGCCATTACCCTTGTGTATATACGATTTTATCTTTGTATACTTTCAGCTATTATTCAGAATACAGTTTTATATTTAACCACAAAAGTTGACTGTCACCCAATGCTGGAACTATATTAAAGTCGCATAGACCTCTCACACTTATTCTTACTAAAGGAAAAAATACACATACATTGAAGAATTTCCATAATTTTTCGATCGGTTGAACGTTGAAGCTTTGAAGTTGTCTTGCAGATAGGTTGTTTGCCATAGGAATGCTAGGAATCTATGTGTGATAGATACAATATTCACGGTGGAACGTTATGGAAGCCAATAGGACGAGCCTAAGTATATCCCCATACAATGATATAAAAGTAGAGTGCTGCGTCAGCAGTGTTGAACGGCTTGTAGATGATCAAAAGGTTTGGGAAACTGCCGGAACTTAAGAATGGTTAAATTGACGTTTCGAGCGAAGGCTCTTTTTAGAAATAGCAGCCAATCGCTTACCAGCCTCTACTCTCTTAGGGTCTTTTTCCTTTTTTATTGTTGTTATTTTAGGAGTTTCTTCTTCACTAGTCGGAGTGAAACCTTTTTAAGAAATCACGTGACAAAAAGATGACCAATAGGATTTAAAAATCCATAACAAGCTAGTTAGCAAGATGTAAATGATGGATAGTCATTTGCTACTTTAAAACGTCGATCAGTTAACCGAAGAGGGGAAGGACCCGGCGGAGGCCTCAAGGGAATGGTAAAACGCAAAAGGTAATAAGCAATGGGTTAAAACAAAAGAAAACCGAAGGGAATTAGGGATACAAGCCAATGCTTTTTATGCTAGGAAAAAGCATTAACTTGTGAGAAGGAAAATGTCATTACAAAAATAATAAATGAAAAAAACTGAAAAGAAATATACAAGCCAATGTATTTATCCGCCCCTGCTAGACAAATCATCAGCTTGTGAAGGGATAAATGAGATAAACTGAAATAATTACTAAAGTAAAATCTGAGAGAATAAAGCTCACAAGCTAACGTTTTTATCTGCCCCTGCAAAACAAAAGCAGTAACTTGGTGAGAGATTAAATGAAAGAAAAGCGCTCATTGATTCCGTCGGGATAAATGGTTTCAAGTTTGAAAATGAGATGTCTTTCTTGTCTTTATATGTTGTCTTTCTATCGTTACTCCCGGAAATTTGTGAGATGGCACTGATTTTCATATCAGTAAACGAATGGTTAGTGCTATTAAAATGTAGTGAAAACTGTTCTTTACGGAGCGGAGATGTTCAGCAAATATGTCCGAGAGACGTCGGCCAGTTTCGCCAATGTAGAGTTTGCATCATTTTCTACAGGATGTGCAGTAAATATTGTTGGAAGAGGTGCATGTGAAATGATGTCGAATAGATTTGGGCCCACAAATTTGGCTGGTGGGGTTCAGAAAGGTGCATGTGCGGCAACAGGCACTAGAGCTAGAAAAGGTGCCCGCTGATAACGATGAATCTTGTTTTAATGTACTCTGAACTAAACAGTCTCGAATATTTTTATTTCGTGGAAAAGAAGTCAATGGGTTGTCAGCGAAAATGTCCGATGTCTCAGGATCGTTTTGTAGAATATTAAAACTACGGATGAGAATGTCTTTAATTTTGTAATTAATGATATGTTATGTAAGAATGATATGTTAGGACTAAAGGAACCTTGTCAGTGGATTTTTATCGCACAGGTGTTTTAAGAGTGTCTGAATGCGAAACATTGAAAACTTTTTGAATGGCAGTGTCTACTAAATGAATCGGATAGCTGTGGTTGACAAAAAGGATCTCATTTCAAAAGATTTAGTGTTAAAATCATGGTCATCACTGCAAAGGCGGCGAAGACACAAGAATTGAGAGTATGGGATGAATTGCTTAGTATGGCTCGGGTCGGACAACGAGAAGGTAACTATGAGAGTCAGTCGGCTTGTAAGACACTGACGTTGTGAGGGCATCTTCTTTAATAGAAGCTAAAATGTCTAGGAACGATACACAAGTTTCGCTGATTTCCCACGTGAACTTAAGTGCTGGATGGAAGTGATCAACAAAGCTGATGAATTTTCTAAAACCGTACGTGAGCATGATGCTGTACCTAAACAATCATCAACTAACCAACGAATAAATTAGCGTAAATAGGGCCTACCTTGGTGCCCATCGCCACACCACTTATCTGCTGGTAATGTTGACCATCAAACGAGAAATTATTGAGGGTAAGCACTAGTTCTGTCAAACGAAGTAATGTAACAGTGGACTGTTCGTTGGTCAAAGAAAAATTTAAAGGCTTCAAGACCATCACCATGCGGGATGACTGTGTGTAATGATTTGACGTTCATGGTGAAAATAAATTTGTGGGGGCTCGTGCAACGGATTTTGTCGAAAATCTGCAAAGCATAAATTCACAATTAACCTACACTGCTGGAATCAAATGTTGTCAAATGTCACTGCTGGAGTTGACTCAAGCGGGATTTGAACTCACACCTTCGGGAATCCGGTCAATCCGGTCCGCCGCTCTACAGGTTGATCTATCGAGCCTACAGGGATTGGAGGCGAGTTATTATTCAACGTGCACGAGACATTCTCGCCACAACTTAACGCTATCCACGAGGATGCATGTGCAGTGTTTCAATTCTATTTGAAACACTGTACTCCATCAGTGTAGGTTAATTGTGAATTTATCGTCTCATAATACCTGAGGGTGATTCTGAAATAGAATCTGCAAAGCATGTTTAGTGTCTGTGATACTTTCTTGTCGTACAGAACGACCTCAGCGTCTCCCCTACTTAAAGCAATATTAATGCGCCATCCGCTAATTGGATAAAATGAATTTCAGGACTAAATATTTCATCAAAACTAACAAACTTACTTTTATCATTGACTATGTGGGTTGTAGCACCACAGTCGACAAATAAACTCGCCTTTAGATGGTCTGTGTAGTTATCTTCAGGTACATCACTGACTCTGAATACAAAGGATTGTTCTTCTTGAACACTCTTCACTGAGACTGAGTTCTTGTTGTCGGTATCTTCGTTCTTCTTTCTACAATCTCTTGTGTTGTGAGTCCTTGTGTTGCAATGTTGACACCATTTTCTGGATCTTGTGCATTGATCTGCCTTGTGCCCTGGCTGTTTGCATGCATAACACTTGATTTTCGCGTTGAATCGCACCTTCATCACGTTGTCTTTCGTCGTGCCCGGTTTCTCGTTTTCTTCGAACGCTCGCAGTGAAACCTTGAACTGCAAATACGTTGGTTGCTTATCTTTTTGCGTGATCACTGTGTTAAACGCTTTGAACTCTCGGGGAAGACCTTTTAAAACCATTGCAATGAGAAGTGCATCGCCAATTGCTTCTCCAGCATTCTTTAATGCTGCCACAGCCGCCTCGGCTCTTAGTAGATAGTCGGTTACACTCTCGGATTCCCCTTTACTGAGCGTTGTCAGTTCAGTATACAACGAGATTACTTTCGGCTTCCCACTCGACGTATAACGTTCCCTGAGTATGCTGATAGCCTTCTTGCCATCAGATAGCATCTCTCATTACTAGTGCGAGAGACCGATCGTCTAGTACCTGAATAAGTTCAGCATAAACATCGGCATTCTTTGCTGCATCGGGCTCATCGTTGTCTTCTACTGTTTTTCTCAACTTTAAAATATGAAGATAACCCATGAATTTTGTCCCCCATAGTTCATATTTTCTTTCATCTCCGTCGAAACATATTTTCGCTCTGGGCCCATAACCTGTTGAGGTCGCCATGACGGAGGATTAATGTAGATTGCCTTTATATTTTGTTTTCACAAATATATAATATGAACTACACGTTTGAGAGAGAGAAGAGAATAACATGTGTTCTCATTTCTTAACATGTATAAAATTACAGGATGACGCCACATTACATTACATAATTACAGAGATAATTATTACACTAATTAAATGTTCATGTGATTATTCGGTTTATAGTGAACAAACCCGATTGAGATCCTTAATAAACGTTTCCCATTTGGCTTGAAATGATTGGTCAAGCTTGCCATCCCATCCTAGCTTGTTCTTGCACAGTTGCTGGAAGAAGATCTTCAGAAGAATGGTCAGCGGCGCGATGAGAACTAAAGGATCATAGATTTTGGCTGTAACTTTTAAAATTTCCCGTTTAGTCAGGACCTTTTCTTTATCTGCACTTGCTAGAATGTCGGAAAATTGAAACGTGAGCAAATCGGCATGATTCTTCCACTGCATTCCAAGCACTTTGTGGTATGCCCTTGGCTTTGGTTCAGGACTTAGTTGTTTCATGTTGTCGACTGTGGGCTTCTCGAGTTCACGAATCTCTTTACTTAATTCATCGGTAGAGTTGATCAATTTCAGCAATTCATGTAGGTTAGACTGCCACTTTCGCATATTGAATCCACCTTCCTTAAAACATGTCTGTATCTCCTTTGCTAAGGCGAAGGCTGAGGCTGTTTCACTCGATCCAGATGCATAGTCATCGACATACAACGATTTCAATACTTTAGCAACAAATTCAGGGTCAAACTTCCTGTAGGAATCCAGGTGATGTCGTATAGTCGCATTCAGAATGAATGGGTTGGAGTTTACGCCAAAAACAACTCGTATGAATCGAAAACATTTTATCTGGGAGTCTTCGTTCATTGGATTCTCTAGCCATAGGAATCGTAGGAAATCCCGGTGCTCTGTAGAGATCAAAATATTGAGGAAGGCCTTCAATATCTGCTGTAAAGGCTATCTTGTGGGCTCGGAATCGTAGTGGGATATCATAGAGAAAAGGCAAGAGTGGAGGTCCAACGTACAGACACTCATTTAGGCTTGGATTATTTGTTTTTGCTGAGGCGTCAAAGACGACACGACACGAGTTGGGTTGTGTCCTTGTCTAATCGTATTACTTCTCTGTGCGGTAGATATTTAAAAGACCTTTCCTGGTTCTGGAAATTCTTTGTCGTCGACTCTTTCAATTACTCTATCTCTTAACTGATCTTCAATCACATTATCGTACTGTTGTAATACGTCTGGTGTTTTCTGAAGACAACTGACTAACGTGGACAGTCTTTTCTTGCTTGTGATGTAGTTATCTGGAAGTGGTAAATAATCTTCCTTAAAGGGTAAAGCAACTTCATAGCGTTCTCCATTTGACTTGATGTTTGATTTGAACTGATCAAAGATGGATGGCTCACCATTGCTAACTCCTATCGTTTCTAAATCCCAGAACTTTGACAATTGTGCCTTGACGTCATTTCCATTACCTGCTTCGGGTATTTCTGTTTCTACTCTGAGGACATGGGTTATGCTCAAGTTGACTGTAGACTCCGGTTTTCCATTCTTAGAGGCATTGACAACTGCGCCTGATAGAACCCATCCCAGTTTTGTCTGAATGGCAACTGGACCAGAATCCTCGCCCTGTCTTGTCTGCCCTGTCATGAAGTTCCAATAAAAGTCGGCGCCAATCAAGATGTCAATTTTTTCTTTGTTGTCAATAGTACTCTCTGCGAACTTCATTCTTCTCAGGTAAGGGTACTTTTCTACTGACTACTTGGAGGACTGCAAATCACAGGAACTGTGTAGGCATTCATGTAAAAGCTCATTCCATCAATACTCTGTACATCGAGTTGCACTAGTTGGCAAGATCTCAGGCGGGCGGATTCTTCCCCAAATGTTTTGATGAGCAAATTGTCGCGTCCAATTACAAGCAGTTTTAGACGTTTGGACAACCGTTGACTAACGTAAGAACATTGACTGCAAGAATCAAATATTACTTGATCATTACTAATCTACTTGTTGTTGTCCGGACGGTAGACGTTGGCTTTCGTTGTTTGTAGGAGTGCAGCGGGCTTACTCGAAACTGTCCCAAAATGACTGTCATTTTGTCTGTTCACCAGAATATCGTGCTAAGGATAATTTCGGGAGCTTCGCTAGTAACTTGGCCGTTGAATCCTGGTTGATTGAGGCAAGGATACTCAGACCTACATTTCTGGTCGAAAGCGAAGAAGTATCATTCCTTACAGTGGCGTAACGCAGGTAGATGGGGCCCTTAAATGTTTTTTTGGCGAGGGGCCCCAGGGAAGCCATTAATGTAAAGCACAAAACTAAACCCACTAACCTTCAATACCGTATATTTGCACTTTTATATTATCTGCATTTTTCTGGCATTAGCCGGAATTAAACAGTCAACTTACCCGTTACTAGGTTGATTTGTTCCTAGAGTTGCTAGAAACCTATGCGGTCTTTCCTTCTGGAATTAATGTTTGCAAAACGATGAATGAGCTCGCTCTTGTCCAAAGCGTTTGCCTTTTCATTTTCTATAGAAAGAATTGCCAATAGAAAGAAATATAGAAAGAATGGTCCATGCTGCATAATTTTTCTTTTTAAAGCAGGATCACTGATATTTTCCGTAAAGTGGCCCTGGTCAGTTGGGAAATGTTGTGTTTCATCAAAAAACACATTTTCAGTATTAGCTGATTTTCCCTCAGAAGAAGTATCAGTCACAAGATTGAAAGGATCTCCACCATCTTTTGCCTCTTACATTGTGGTGTCACCAGTAATACCAAAACTTGATACAGAACTGGAATTTGACGAATTTCGACCTCGGACAAGACCATCAGCATCAGCAGATTCAGTATTCGTACTTGATACATAGGACGAATTTCTGTCATTTTCGTTGTCCACGAAAGAACGATCTTTATCGTCACTAGAATAACCAGATGTGGAATATATTTGGACTTCAGACTCTCCCGCCTCGTAAGCAGAACCAGCGGAAATATTCTCATTCAACTGGTTATCACTGCTACTTTTCTTTGGTAGGAAAGACAAAGTAGAACTTGTATTCGATACAGAAATTTCCACTTTTCTTCTTTTCTCTGCTCTCTTTTGAGCTCCTGATTTGTACTGACGCTATCCACTTGCTGACATGTTGGGAATATAGCAAGTTAAATGTATTTGAAGTCGGTAAAGAAGAAATACACAATCTCAACGAGTATAATTGCGGTAGAAGCTTCGACTTATAGCACAGAAAACTTCATGTAATATGTGCGAAGCGTATTAAATAAAAATCGACAACTATTGCGGGCTCCACAATGGAATTATTTATGAAATATACATTCAATCGCAAAGTATATTTTAGTAATGTTGTATAAATGCCGACGTCCGTAATCAATTGTGATCAAACGCTTTTAACTATATTTTTAATGGTGGGCTTGGGGGCCCCCTGCCTGTCGGGGGCCCTTAGTTTGCCGACTAACCGAACATAAACGGCGTTACGCCCCTGATTCCTTATCTCTGCATCTTCGGTTCGTTTGCTTGTCGCTTCCATTGTGATGTCGGTTTTTGCTGTGGCTCTGTCGATGCTTTGTGTAAATTCACTGGTTTGGTTGATCTTTTCTTCGATTTTTTCAGGCGAAATCTCTTCTATTATAGCACTGTCTAATTTATTCAGTGTTTTCTTATTCTCGTTCAAGGTTATCTTCCAGTCGTTGATGACTTGTATTATCTTCGTAACGAAGGCTCTGTGGCCGTTTCTTATCTGTATGTTCCTTTTCAAAGGCATTTCAATATCCGGCTCGAAAGACCTTGTTGTATTTAGCAGGTTTATATAACATAAACTTCGCAATGATACTTTGCTTTTTATAACTCTTCACTTTGCACAAGCGCCATTTCCCTTGTTAGGAAGAGGTTAAAACCTCATGGCCTTATTTTACGTCACGGCAGTATCATTTCCGGTTAGTTTGAACACCAGGATGTACATTCAAATATGCATTCTCGCTGGATTTTCCCTGTAAAATATGAAAAAAATTAAGGGGAAAAATGACCAGATTTTATGTATAAAAAATGACGTATCAATTTAAACGTTTATCAAATATACATACACCCTGAAAATACAAAGCCCACTAAAGCTGCTATCGAGTTGGGAGCATTTTTAGGTATGAAGTATATTCTGCATGGAAAACGAAAATGATTCTATTAACTGTATACAAACCATAACCTGGTTTCTATTATGCTACACTTCTTAATCCTTGCTAGACACGTAGCACGTGGAAACCAAACTGGCTTTGAGAAATAGCTGGCTGTTTACGTAAGTGAAAATGTCTATTGTTTTCTTCTTTTTCGTGACATTTTCAAACAATAGGATCACAAGAGCTATAATTATCTCTTATGCACTGCTGTTCATTTTTTATTATTGTTAAGCTACTTAAATTTAAAATTGATTATATAAAAACAAAACATTTCCCTGCAAAAAGGTGGTGGGCCATGACCCTGTGGCCCCCCCGGTGGCACGGTGCCTGACTAAGTATTCTACAAATTTTTTTTTCACATTCATATTCCGGTATGTTGAATTCTACCTAGTTTGGGAATATCTTTTGTCAATTCATTGTTTCAATATATTTAAGTTTTTTTAAACTCTTACATAGACAGTGTTAAGAATGTACTATGTTCACTCCTATAGTAATTTGAAATTTGCAAATGTTTGTTGTAATGTAAGTAATAAGAAACACTGTTCAAACGTTTTACCAGCTTTGTTTCAGTGTCTACCATAAATTATTAGAACAAGGATTATGTCGTGGTAATAAATTTAAAAATCGCTTTGAGAAACGTATTGACCATGGTGAATAACTACAAGAAATGTTGGAAACCTAGCAGAGTAAGAAGGAATTATTACTTTCTCTTCAGCTCTCTCATCGTTTACATTTTCACTCTGCTAATTTGTTCCTAAATGACAGAAATTAAAGAAGTAATTGAACACAATATTTCAAGTCAACTTTCCAGGTAAAATATTTCTGACAATATCCATCCCAGAATGCATTTAGAGCAGCCTGGAGTAAATCTGGAATCAGTGACCCAGAATAATATCGGCGAAACTTTACTTTTAAGTAATCATAAAAATTTAAAGAAAATTCCAGTACATTTCAAGGAAATTCAAGGAATTTTTTTGACGAAGAAACGAAATTTGGAAATAACATTGTTGAACGTTCTGTTAAAATACTGATTGGTGGAGTTCATGGCAACGTTTCGCCAAGTCATCTTGGATAAGATCAAGTTGTATGGGACTTCTAGGGACGAAAGGACACGCAGTGACAGTAAAGCAGCGGATGCATAAGTACCCAAGTGTCCGTAACAGGTGCCAAAGAGGATATATATACTGTAATTTATTGTATATTGTTTTAGAGATTTTACTGTATGGATAATCAAGAAGAAAATCAACAAACTCCATCAACTCCTCCACGTTCTAACTGGAGTGCCGTAAAGGTAAGTCTGAACTTATATTTCGTCAAGGAATATCAGAACAAATGTTTTTCAACGTGTACTGACATACATGCAAGCTGACTTTCAAGACTTTGCCTGTTTGGAAATGCATCATTAACATTCATAAATGTTCACGAGGTGATTTTAACTTATAAAATTCAGCTAAATGTATCAATAAAGGAATTAATGCTTGTCGATTTTGCATGTAACTTCTGTAGACTGACCTCGGCTTTAGACTTCATCTATCAGTCAATTCCAACGTTGCCCTTCCCCCGGCGCCAACCCCCAGGTTTATTTTTCGGATTTTAATTTAAATTCCTCAGGGCTAGGTAAGTATGGAACTAAAAATACTCCACCAGTGGGCTAAAGGTGTAAGACAGTAGCCCCACTGTTAGGGTAGATCAACATATTTCCCAAGTTTATTTAGATGAACATGCAAAGCATTTTGTAAAGGCTCACGCTTCCATTTTTTTGTAAGATTTTCAACCATTTCTTATTATTTAACATATTATTAACTTTTTGAGGGAAAGAGAATGTAAACAATCAATAAATATATTGAATTGATATTCCTATATTGTGTAATTTTTGTATTTGGGGCAAAGCACAGATTGGACAAAGCATGTGATTTATTGCTTTCCCAGAACTCTTTGTTAATGACAAATGCCTGGTTCTACTGCCCCAGAGTATACCAATCCCTGGTCACTGGGGAGATTATGGTATTTACAAATTCCCCCATACTATGACCAAAAAGCTTACAGACACCGAGCACTGTTCCAGGGGGATGGGCAATGCTGGAATTGACAGATGCTTTATTTATCAAAGATTTAGGCAGACAATTTTGTGAAATAGAGTAAAAAGCAAATTCTGAAAAGCAATAACATCTTGAAAACCCAAGATATGAGTCAATAACAAGGCAACGAATGATTGTGATCAGACGAAAGAGTGTCATAGCAGATACTTGACAAAACTGTCTATAACATTGGTTGCATTTCACCAATGACAACACAGGGCACTAGCAAGGCAAAAACATACAAAGGAACAAACAAGTATAAAACATGGCAACATCATCAGCAAAATCAAATTTCTGCTGCAAGCAAGTATTTAGAATTCAACTTTCTTGTTGTAAACAGATACAAATAGTTTTCGAGCATCCTTTGTTGTGGAGTGATATTTTGTTTGCAGCAGAAGCCAGACTATTTGTTACTGTTGGTATCATTGCCAGAGAATGTCAAAACTTTGCTACAAAACATCAAAGTCAAGCTCAACTGAAAATCGTAGTATATACAAATATAGAACCCCTCAATGTGGACACTTTTAGGACCTGGTTAAAGTGTCCAGATTAACAAGGTTTCCACAGCTCAGGGGATTTGACAGAACCACCCTAACTATAGCAATCTTTGATTGATTTAAATTGAAATTTCATGCCAGTGACCATACATAACTTACCTAATAAGGTAACAAAGAGCATTTAAATATACTATTCATAATTTTTACAGAATGCAATAATGACTTAAAAAAGCCTGTAAGATTATGACCCAACAGTTAATACTGATTAAAAGTAGGACTACTGTACATAGCTGAAGTAATTTGTTATACTTGATTGAACTGCAGTACATGTATATTGGGAAGTGGAACACTGTAGCCAAGCTACCTCATTTATGTACCACCTGGCAGCAATATTTATTAGATTATTGAGGTGTCTGCTTCTCAATGGTGCGGACTTAGATATTTTCAATGTAAACAAAATGGGATCGTAGTAAAATGTCACTGGATAATCGAGGTGTCTGCATTTCTGGGAATTTGCTTTAAGGAGTTCAACTGTACATACATAGTGTGTTACGAGCCAGTCCCTAACTACATCTACGTGGCTTGCTTTTTGGTTCATTCGCTCGCAACAAAGAATACAAAACCAGTTATATTTTAACTTTTTATTCCAAACTATTTCCAATATATTGGTATTACTTATAATAAACGAATTTAGTGTCTCTATACTTTGTAACTTTAACAATTATTATACTTCTAAGAGTTCAACTTATCTCTTTTGTCGAAGACTGAGCACAACTCTTGATTCCGTTTGTCTCTTTAGACTTTAGGTTTGTTTCTTTGGTTTCTTTTGGTTTTGTTTAACTTTGACCAACTCTTTGGTATAACTGATGATGTTATTCAGGCTTTATCGCCTTATGAATAAAACAACATGCAAAACCGAGTAGTGCTCTGCCTTTTATATGATTTGTCAGGGGAAGGAAGCTACAAACTATTAAGTATATCCCCTGCACAATAAAGTATGTTACGGAGCATTCCATCATGACTAATCAACCATGAACTAATCAAGGATGTCTGCCATGCCACTTTGTGGGCCAAGACACCTTCCTGTTGTTGCCCTGAGGCTTAGCTCACTGGTGCACGAAATCAAGGTCAACAAGGGTCCAAATATATCTCACATGCTTACTTCACTACATCGCATGCATGCAACACCCGCAACACACTACATTGCATGCACGCAACACACGCAACATCGCATGCACGCAACACACGCAACAACTGGTACATATCAGTACATATATACATACATGCCCATGTACATATAAACTCTATGTACATAATTGTATATAGATAAATAATTGATTTTCATAATACACAGAATTACTTCTTTTGGAAAAAAAAGAAAAAATCCTCAAACATTTGTTCCAAGTTAACCAAGTTTTGTGATGGTATCCATGCTGAAAATTACTATACAGCACTGTCTTCCTCTCTAAAATTCACTTGGCCCTTCTAATGATGCAAATAAAAATGCCTTTACATTTGTCAATATCATTAGATAAAATAGCTACAGTTGATTATAATACAAATATTATTAAAGAGTAGGTTGTAGGATTCTGTAGTTTATTGCAGGGCCTAAAATTTATTTTTCAATTCAAGGCCTTTCTTATTCGGGTTGATTAATTCCAAAGCATGTTGGTTTATGTAAGGTTATATGTGTTGCAATTGATGTACCAGTGTGGGGCCTGAAGACAAGATTCTTGGTAACAGTGCCTATCCTGACTGTTTTAATCAATTTAATTTTAAAATAGCATTAGAGTCTGATTCATAACTTTTGATGGTTCCAATCAACATGAACTCTTTCCTGTTGGATATGTATCCCATTGACAAGTAAAATCATTTGGTGTAAGCCAGAGTGAAATAACAAAAGTCTGATACAGACCAGAAAGAGTAAAAAAAAAACCGGCTTGTACTTTATTGACAACAATTAAATATACAATTCTTAACTGTATATTAAGGTACATGTATGCAATTTATGTATACATATGTTGAATGCCAAACTCATGTCTTGTTCATGTGGGAGCTTGGAATACGTCAGACAACCAGTGAATGTTTGTCAGTTGATGTAATCTCAGAAAAAGGAGTTCTAAGCCCTAGACAGGAATTGGCACCTCATCAGAAAGGTGCAGGTTTGATTCCCACCTAGGGTTCAGAAATTGTATTTTTTGAGATAACGAGCTAGACAAACAATTGTTGGTCATACATACATATAAATCTCAAATTCATAAATAATTAACAGGAAAAACACAACGAAAATCACTACCGAGGTGTGGTTTTGATATCTGAGGAAGAAATCAAATAAATTAAGCCAAATTTCACCTCGATTTTCTCTTCAAATAATGATTCCTTTGATGTTTCATCTGATATCCAAACAACTTGAAGTTTGTAAAAAACTTCAGCTATCACCTTGGTTTTCAACAAACTTCTCTGTGTTTGGATATCCTCATGAAACAATCCTTCCTGTATGATATATTACATGGAAAATGCATTGACTGCAAAATGTAACAGGTGAATGCTGATTTGGCATTTGATTATATTAACTGTCATAAATTGTATTTATTTTTATGATAAATTTTCATGAATATCATTCAGCTTTTCCATAATAATCTTGTCTATGTCACAATTTTAGACATTTGTCGTGGAGAACAAAATTGATTCTTTATTATGGATAACCAGAATTTTTACTGTAATAAATGTAATTTTGTACATGCTACCTTTCATCAGGTATAGTAAAATTTTAATTACATTCTTAGAAGTATTTATATGTAGTTATTTATAAATGTCTAGAAATGAATGCTTTAAACTTAGATAAGATAGTGCTGTAAAAAAAAAGATGATGGGCAGGCAGCAAATAACAACCCTGAAAGATAGCTTGAGCATAAAATTAATTACCAACACCTCCCATTTGCTGTATCTCTGCCATGAAAATGAGAAAAGAATGTGATTGAGGTATTTTTTTATTAGTCTTTCTCTTATACACATAAAATATTGCCTGCAGCCATAGTCAAACTGATAGCATTGGTGGTACCATTGATGAAATGTCAACGGCAGTTATCCAGCAATCAAGAAAAGAGAGAAATATCAGAGCAAAACAATTTTATTCACATTAGGCTATGCTTATCACTTCAATCCGAATTTAATGGCATAAAATGAACAGGTAAAACTGGACCAATGACAAACAAAGGTGGCATTGAATTGGGAAGTTGCACTGCCCAAGTGTATTGGTTGCTGGCTTCTAAGGAAAACATTGGCAATGCCATTACAAAGCAATTGTTTATTGAAGTGAAGTATCATTTCTACAAACACCAATTACAATGTCAATTTTGGGATCCAGTTGAAAACCCAAGTATGGTAGTGGCTGTTATGCTGAACAACAGTACTGTACCTTCAAAATAGTTATATTTCTGAATCTTTTATGTACTTGTACTTTGCCACTTTCTCCTGTACAGACCTGTTCTTGTATCTTAATAACATTGTCCCATTTCACAATCAGTTTTTTAATTTTCAAAACGTAATTTACTGAAATTTTTATTGCTAATTACTTCAATTAGATGCTGTCTGCTGTTAATATCCTCATTTATTCAATATCACATTTTGAATATTTTCAGTCCATTATCTGCATACTCTTGCTATAGAAGAGCCTTAATTAGTAATGCTGCAGTTTCAGCTTTACGGCTACATCAGAGACTACCTGTAAGTTTTTGCTAAGTAGTAGTGTTGTCTGTCTGCTCTGATTTTACTTTATTGAGATTTCTATGTGATATAACAATTCATTTATTCATATTAAAATCCATTTTGATGTAGAATGTTCAGTTAACAAGACAATATTTTGGCCAATTGTTTTTGGAAGACAGTTGTCATTATCTAATGTACAGTTTGATGTTCCTTTATAATGGTTATCCCCTTTCTGGTATCCTTTTTATTACAATGATTATAACAACAATAATGATAATGAAAGATAAACTTATGTGTGCAGTAAAATAATATATGGTTTAAGCAATTTGTAATGTAATAGTAACAAGAATAATCAACCTGTTTCTGGAATGCACAAATTACAGCATGTTGCTCTCCAGTTATTTGTTAGATGTGAGAGAAGTGTCAATTTGCCTTCACCAGTCCGATAGGCTGGAATGCAATTTTTAAATGACAGTAATTTATGACATTAATGTTAATGGTAATGCTAAGTACAACAACAATAATGATAGTAATAATACTGTTATGATAATGGTAATGATTACTATGAAATTATAATTAAATACAGTAGATAATTTTAAAAAAGTGAATATTTAAATAAGTTAATGACCTAGACACAGTAACAATAAATTCACATTTAACCTACACTGCTGTCAACTGAAAAAGTTGACTCAAGCAGGATTTGAACTTGCATCTTCGGGAATCTGGTCCACCGCTTTACCTGTTGAGCCTACAAGGATTGGAGCCGAGTTATTATCCAACTTAAGTGCATGAGATATTCTTGCGACAACTTAACGCTATCCTTGAGGATAGATGTGCAGTGTTTCTATTCTATTTCAGAATCATTCTCAGGGTAGTATGAAGTGATAAAAATTCACATTTAACCTACAAGTTGAATTTATCGGTTCATATTACCCCGAGGATGATTCTAAATAGAATAAACACAGTAAAAAGTGCTACTCTGGTTGAGAAATGTAGGACTCCAAACAAGTTACCTGTGAGACTAAAGTAGAGATGACAGTGATACTTTAAAATATGTGACCTGATGTTAATGAGCTGGTAAATTCAAATCGTGTACCTGGAACTATACTTTTCTCGTACTATACTTTTTCTTGTACTATACTTTTCTCATAGTACTGTACATGTATAGTAAACAGTTTAAGTATGCAACCAGGTAAAGAATTAGACATAGTGGCAAGTGTTACTCTGGTCAAGAAATCTTGTAAGATATTAAACTACAGTATTTACTATCTTACCAGAAAGGTATAGTCCAGACTACTACATGTGACTCGAATTTGCCAACTCATTAACATCAGGTCACATATTTTAAATTATTGCTGTCATCTCTACATTAGTCTCACAGATAACTTCCCTTGAGATTTTTCAAAGGTCCTACATTTCTTGACCAGTGTAGCGCTTTTCACTATGTCTAATTCTTTACCTGGTTATGAACTTAACCCTTTGAACACTGAGCTTCTGAATGTTTACCAAGGCCAGACACTGGAAATCGGCTGCTCATGTTCAAAGGGTTAAACTGTTAATGATAAGTTAATGGCCATTAAACTAATAAAATTTAAAAATAGGTACTAAGAATTTTCATCATTTTTATTTCTATTCAGTACACATGCAATATATGTATTGTATTACTGTGTACAGGGTATTTCGATAATTCAATGTTGTAAAGCTGAGGTATCTGCACAGTAGATTGTATATAGACATATCTACACTTGCTGTCACCTAAATGTGAACATTACCTAAGAAAAGGTTTCCTTATTAGAAAAATAACTGCGCAGCAAATGAATTTTAATCAAGAGATCACTACAGTACCATAAGAACTGAATCAATGTATTTTAAGTTGACTAAGGTCCTGTCACTTTGAGATGCAATTAAATTACATTACAATAGTGATACATATAAACATTAGTCAGTTAAAAATATGTTTATCTAGTTCTTACCGTAGCTGTGGCTTGATTAAAAGTTACTTGCTAGACAGTTACAATAGTACTTTCATAAAAAGACTGACGTGTTAATTGCTACAGTAAAGACTCTTCGAACTCTAAAACTCTAAAACGTAAAACCTCTTGTTTTTTTTTCTGAAAGTAAAATTTTTTCTGACCACTTACATGCATGTACACACGGATTTCTGAACACATGGCGATTTCAGCTAACACTGGCAAATCACTTTCTGTCCCCACTTTATCTAGCGTCCCAGCCCATCACAAAAGCACCCGCTATAAAATTTATCCCAACATTTTTTCTGCTTTAACTTCTTGCTCTTTTTGTTTTGAACTTTTACTTAAAGAAAACTTACTAATTTGGCAAATTAATTGAGTCTCTTAATTCAAACATAAGATCTGCTCCTTTAACGTTGTGTAATTGATTTTTGATTTATTGTTGTTTTCACGTTACTTCGCACTTTCCCGTTTGTCCACGCCTTTTTTATCTGTTAGTTCTATTTTTGTAAATAGCTGTTATAATAATGTCGAGAATCATTGTAATATTTCTTACTCGGTTGATGTCACATGTTGCAACAAAACGTTAGTTCAATAAATCTTTGTTTACCATATCGATTTCTATGCTCCCTGTATCGTGGCCTTATTTAAAATCATTGTCTGGGCTTTGATTTTCATTACAAGATTGCGTTTTTTGCCTTGATCCATTGACTGCAACTATTTTAAAAAACCTGTTCTACTCCAAGTTTAATCATTACCTCGGTACTCCGTCAGGTAACCACATCTCACCTGTTCTCATTATTTTTCAATTTCAAAACTCAAAAAATTTATTACCTTTGGTGTTAAATTTAGAACATGCCCGATTGACCGATTAGCCATTAGTTTGATAACAACTACAGTATTAAATACAACTACGTTTTTTTTGTAAAACTTCTGCTCAAAAAAGCTTCTATAGAACTTGTAAAACGTCTATAGATTTTTTGAATTATTACACAATCTCAGATGCTGCAAATACTTTACCAATGATGAATGCCACAGATAATTTGGCCTTTTTTTATATGCACATATATGGTATTTCCTTTAACAACATTTTAGCTGCTGTGATTCCGCTGGGGCTCTTTGCATTACTTCACACATCATCTTTCAGTAAAAAACTACTTGATGTAAGTACAATAACATAAGCTGAAAAAAGAAAGTAAACAATTTCCAGTGAAGATTTCTTGGTACTGTATACTTACCCTACTCTTCAATAAGCATTGTTTTTAAACATATTATTCGCATAATCAATTTTGATCAAGTTAGCTCATTTGGGCAGTTGATCACAAAGATTCATTAAATTCTGGTCTCAGAAAGAAAATGTCAAAGTTCCTAATGGGAATGAAATCTGTCATACTCTGAGATGCTCTAGCCAACAAACCATACGAAGCCCAACCCAATAAAAAGGGAAAAAAATACAGGTAACTGATAAGATTTTCTAATTGAAACTTAAATTTCCCAAGTTAGGGTGACCTGCATGTCGGTAACAAACGCCTTGACTAGGGTAACAATTTGGCAGAATGCCCATTACAGTATATTTTATTTCGGGGGATGAAACTCACCCAAAGTATGCAAAGAAAAGTAGGCAAAGTGTGCTTTTGTGTGTGACATCTGCACTGCTTGAAGAGAATTCTGAATATACTATTGAATTAATGCATTTGTATGGTCATCGGAAATGGAGCATAATAATCAAAGGAGTGAATCACCCCCAATATATGTCAGGTGGCTCCTGTTTTCTTCATGTGAGATGTGAATCTGAGAGGATTCATGGACTGATGTAATTGAAAATTGAACCAAGAGTAATTTTTGTGCACAAAAAAACTATATGTTTATTTGGCTTCCTAAATTACGGCTTGATACTATTAAAGGCTTTTGATGCATCTTGCTGTTCAAACTGTAGTAAGCCAAGAACTTGAAAAACTCTAATCTCCGAACAGGAATCGAACTCGCAATCTTCTGAATGGCAACAAGACGCCCTGACTATTGAGCCACTAGAACTCAGATGGCAGAGCACGTTTACTTTCGATATTTAAACTTGGGACGAGCCAGTCTGCAATGACTTGGTGGACTGCAAGTCGTTAGATGTTGCTGAAGCTTGGTATATCTTTAGTCAGATGGTGTTATTTGTTAATTTGAAGGTTGGAGGTTGCGATTTCGAGTCTCGTCAGGAGCTCAGAGTTTCTCTGAGTTCTTGGCTTAAGGCAGTTTGAACAGCGAGATACATCCAAAGCCTTCAACAAAAAACTATAGTTATCACTTGTATAAGAAACCCAGCTTTACTGGAGAATTCATTGTTCCATTTTTTAAAAGGAAAGGTTAGAATAACATCTGTTTTCACTTTCCCCATATCAAATTGCTTCCGACGTACCTATCGGTTTAGAAGGTTGCCATTTTTACATCGTGACCATTTTTAGCCAAAATATAACACTTTCTTTCAATCTTACTGTTCAAGCATAATTAGTCCAGCATAACACCTGGTTTGCAAGCCTTTAAATCAATCCCAGTCAACACAGCAGAGTTTGGAAGATAGTCTGCTGTACAATATTTCTACCAGTCGGTTAAAGGCAGACCATTTCGTTGTGTACAGAGCTGGCAATATTAATTATAAATATTATGAGGAAGTCTCTTCGTATCCATTTTCTAAATGCAAAACATT